>KE159098.1:116748-132309 GCA_000411055.1 Leavenworthia alabamica | reverse complement strand
TACACCGCCGCGTCTGCGTCTGACCAGCGTTTTCCTTGTGTCGTTTAACAATTGACTCATCAAGAAACTTAGCTCCGGAAAGCCATAGAGGACTCGAAGGACCAGAAGACGACGACGATGCTGTCGAGCTCGAAGATGAATCGGTTAACGACCAGACGCTGACTCCGGTTCGGGATCGTTTGCTCCTGATTTTAACCGGGGTAGGGGATTTGAAACCGGTATCCTCATTAACCGGTCCAATGTGTCTCCGATTCCCGGTTAACCAAACCGGTTTCTTCGTCGGAGCCGAACACGGCGTGAAAGAGTCCTCAACAAAATTCGATAACCATTCAAGTTCCGCCATATCATCCATCTTACCAAAACAAAAATAGAAATTTAAATGAAATTACGGCTAATTAAATTATTGAGGACGAAAACCGAAATTTATACCGGAACGGGGTCGAGAGAACCAAAATCTTCAACGGCAGTTGAGAAACCGTTGTCTCGGCTAAGGGTAGCGTCGTCATTTAAGGAAACAGAGACTCCTTTCATATGTTGTAACTTCAATTCAGCCTCCTCCTCAACGAAAACGTCGTCGTTTGAAAAGTCAAGTAAATCGTCAACAGAGAAATCGTCGCCGTTTTGAGCGCCTCCGGTGAGGCCTATCTCCTTAGTGTTAGTGTTCTTCAACGCCAATTCAACATTTTCCATTTCCTATCAAAACTCACCAAAAAAACCTTAATTTTTCTTGCTCCTCAGAATATTAAAACTCACAGAACAAAACTCAAAATTTTATATTAAAATAAAAGAAACTTCCCAAATATTAAAAAAAAATTCAAACATAAAACAAAACTCACGAGAAAAAACACAACCACAACTTCGAAAACCGAACCATGATATGAGTAGATAAAGTATAGAGATGTCGGTGAAGAAATTGGACAGACCTGAGTCCTGAGACAGAGAGTGTAGAGATGTCGGTGAAGAAGGATAGTGTGTGAATTTAGAAGAGGTAAGTTTGGTAAAGCATTGAATATGATAAGTGTGCTCTCTCAGTCTCCTCTACTCAAACTTAAAGTGCCCGTTTCTTTTTTTTTACTTTCCTTTTTCAAGAACGGATTTTTAAAATAAATAATTTCTTGGACCAGTGGACGTTTCGGCTGGAATTTTTACCCATCTGACAAAAATGTATAAATATTTCTACTTTTTTTTGTAAATTCGAAGCGTATGCATGTGTACTTGTGTAAATGGGTTCCGTTTTTTCAATATGGAAATTTGTTGGCAGAAAGAGAAATAATTGGGCTGGGATGGGCTGGACTGGGCTGGGCTGGGCTACTGACCAAACTGTCTTTCTCCTCTTTCATTTTCTCGTCTTTCATTCCTCTCCATTGAATTAACTAATACTTGGGCTTTTGATTAGAAGTTTTTGGTTTCATGTGTACTTTGATCCGTGTTTGTTATGCATTTGCTAATAGAATTAGTAATGGATACCTTTGTTCAAATTTGTGGAACACTTTTGAATTTGACTAGCTTTCATATCTGGTCTCTTACATATATCATTAACCTTAATTAAATGCTTTTAGTATGGTGATAAAAGTGTTTAAAGCTCGGGTCAAACTTGGTTATTGGAAGTCAACAGATGTAGTTTAAGTTGTGAATTAATTCAAGTGATAATCGGTTAAAGTTGGTTTATATTCTTGTGTATTTATAAGAAGAATATAAAGCCTTTTTTGTTTATCAGTTAGTCGAGTGTTCTTTTTTCTTTTCTTCTTCTTGGTTTTTTTACTTCTTGAACAATTTCTCAAGTTGTTGAGAGATTGTGGTTGTGTGATTAACGGTGGAAGCTTGCTGGTGACGATCTTTGCATGTGAGAGTTGGCGTGCTTAAGAACATATCTTGAATTAATAAGTTCAAAGTTTCTTGTAGTTAATAGGTTTAATTGAGAGTATTCCATGCAACAGTATGAAATGATATAATATTGATCATTTTAAATGATTCAAAGTTAGGGTCTCACAAAAGAAGATCATAACCAATAGGAAAAAAAATATGAAATATAGGACAAAAAAAATGTTCTAATTAAACAATAGTTTAAGAAGACAAACACTAGTATTACTTTACACATGTTTTATGTGATTGGTCCATTATAAAGTAAACAAGTTGTGCAACTTCGTCCTGCTAAATAGCAAATGTGTATATTTGCTTATTGTTGTCATCAATGCATCAAAAGACATCCAAATATATTAGTGGAACCTGACCGCTTTGGTTTAATAAATGTGACAATGACCAATTTAGATTTTTTAGGCTTCTGATATAACAGCATTTTGGCTGTCTTCCTAAAACATTAAATATTAGAATAACAATAACACAGAAAAAATAATAAATCGAATGCAGCATTATAAACTTGTGAATATATTAAAAAATATCAAAATAAATAAGAAAAATGAATAAAATTTGTGGGAAAAGAGAAGGTGGGATACGGCAGAGAGTAAAAGTCGGAACGAGTCGGCCGATTGGACCGCAATACTATTGGAATGGACATGACCTAATTTACCTAATTTCTAATCTTATCACGCAATCTCAACTGTATTATAAACTTACCAACTCCACAAAACTACCAACAGTCTCCAAGTATTACACCATTTCTTATTGTCCGAACACTACCAAAATCTAATTGTGTTACAGCATTTGTTATGGTCCGAACCCATCTTTAGCTTCAAATAATTTCCACAATAGGTATTATTAATTAGTATTTTTTTACATCCCATATTACATACAGTTCAAGACAGCAACGCAGAAAATATTGTAAGATTAGATCCAATATATACATACCCAACGTAAGATGAGAAGAAGGGGTTTGTGTTTAGAAGCAAAAAGTATATCGATTGATGAAAAAAGAAAGGAGTGAGGAGTAAATAGGTTTGTGTGTCACAACTATGACATTGCATTTTACATTCCCTGTTTTAATATTACTTCCACATCCACCATGCATCTCAACATCGATATGCAATGTATATAGGTGTGTGCGAAATCATGTGTGTGTAGGAGATGTAAACATGCATGTACATGCAATATAAGTACCCAATAAATATATATATATGTACGCAAGTTTAAACGAATGTCTCGTGAGCATTATTTTCCTTCACCTATCTCATCTTACAAGTTATGTTCCAAAGGAATATAAATGTACTTTGGGACTTTTTATACAAAATATTATATCGGTTTCTTACAAGATAGGTCAACTCTTGAAATTCTTTTACATATCACATTTTCATAGTCTTAATTAGGACGATTAAGATATTATCTCCAAGTTTGAAAAAGATAAAAATAAAAAATAAGATATTTTCTCGACAAGTATTACCTTAAAACTATTTTAGTTCTCTAAATGACCGCATTAGTTGTCAGAGAATTGAAAACATAAATGTACAATTAAACAAGTAGTCCATTTTAGTAATCACAAGACTAATAGAGGCCGGTATGGGTAAAAATTAGTTGGGATTAACGTACATTGTAGAACGCACCCTCATGTCACATCTATACATGTCGCTCTTACAACATAAATATACACTCATCTATTCATCTTCTCTGATTCAATCACATGTCAATTATGGTATATATATCAATTACTACTAACCAATAAATTATTCACTTTATAAAACCATTTAATGTATTTTATGGGCAGACCATATTCTGCCTTAACGGAAACCATTGTTGTATTGAATTCTTATTGGTTAGAACTTGGAAGACACAAAAAGCTGATATAAAAAAATGAGAAACATTATCTCCGGATTCTAAGCTTACGTGTTACACAAACAAACAACAGACACATTAATGAACTCAAAGGATTCAGACAACAAGTGTTATATATATTGTACTCCTTAACATTTAAATAATACACAACACTATATAATCCTCACATAATCATATTGTAATAAGATTTATTATTTGAATTTGAAACTTTCATTTAAAACCCTAAAATTGCAACAACTTGGAGTATCCAGAAGAATGAGAAGCATGAATAGATCATCCATTACTTCTGCAAACTTTATATAAATATGACCCGACAATTAACGGTTTTAAAAACCCTAATTCTATTCTAAGAATTCAAAAGAGTTGTTATGTTGCTTTATGTCAAATTTTCATCACGATCTTGGGTTGGGAAAGAATTGTGTACCGGCCATGAATGTATTGATCGGAGTTGGATAGAGAGAGGCTGGATCAATATTGTAAGCCGCCGCCTCAGAAGAGCTGACAATACCACCGAGGTTTGGAGTAGAGGATGAAGCTGTTGCAACCGTCACTGAACCAGCTGTTACAAGATTAAGCTGTTGAGCTCCAACACCACCAGAAGAACTCTCACCGGCAGCGTTAACGTTGTAGCTACCGCTACCGGTACCGTGGTCGTAGAGAATGCCTTTGAAAATATGACCACCGATGCTTACGGCTGTTTGGTAAGCAAACTCTTCTTCTCCATCTTCTACTGAACTCACACGCACGCATCTAAACACAGCCGGTGAACTCACCTCCGCCGGAAAACTCCCAACCTCTAACCCTAGATTTTAAAGACATTTACATGGTTATCACATGTTTTTTATTATATAAAGAAAAATAAATAACATTAATATTCATTTTCCTCTTTCATAATTCAGATCACGGAAAAGGAAGAAGCAGAGAATAAGAGAAAGATCACAAATCTCAAGATCGATGAGACCAGTTTGGTCCTGTCAATCTAACTGTCAGTAGAGTTTACTCCAACACAGTAGTTTCAGTTTCACAATTAAATCAGACAAAAATATATAATTAGTGTACTTATTATAAAACACTACACTAACGTATACCTGATTGAGAAGGTATGCGAGTGCAAACAAGAGACGAGGACGTAGCTGGTAAATTATCACGTTGGCGTTTGGGAACGCTTTCACCGCGTGGCAACTGAGTTTGAGGCTGAACAGTAGCTAATTGTTGTTGTCTTTCACGACGTTTAGCAGCAGGAACCCACGTGCTCCTCACGTGAGTAGAACACTCAAAGCCACGGCTCTTACAACAAGTTCTACACCTCATGTGAGCACAATCTTTCTTCGCTTGATTCCCACAATCTTGACAGCTCACACCTGTTCCTCCTCCACTGCTACCTCCACTCCGCATCATCATCAATGCCGTAGCTCTTCCGGCACCGGCGTTAGAAGTTTCGCCGGTGATATCGAATTGATTATGATTGCTTGGTCCAACGCCTAAACCTGCAGCGGAGGAGTAAAGATCTAACCTCTGTTGATGTTGCTGGAACATGATTTCTTGTTGATTGTGGTTTTGCCATAGCTCAAGTGTGCCTAAACCAGCGTTTGAAGAAGAAGGTGCGTTTACGTTTACGTTTGCGTTAGTATTAGTGTTAGGGTTTCTATACCAGAGCCAAGCCTCTGATACAGGCGGAGGAGGGTTAGTGTTATTCCGATGTTCTTCTTGGTTGTTTACACCACCTCCACCTCCGCCTCCTCCTCCACCGTCTAGCGAGAAAAAACCCGCCATTCACTAGCACCACCACTACCCATACCACACTACTCCACACTGTCCAGTACCTATTTTTAGTTCGTTATTCTTACTCTAGATCTGAAAAGACTAATGAGAAAGAGAGAATTTTTAGGGTTTAGGTAGAATTCATTGGTCTGGGTTTGAAGTTAGAATAGCTTTTGAGAGAGTCTGGTAAAAGGCAAAACCTGTTTGTCGGTACGAGAGAGAGAGAGTATTTAAGAAAGCAGAAGTAAAGAAGATGAAGAAGAAGAGAGATCAGAGAGGTTTTATCGTCTTTCTCGCGCTCTGCAACGCCGCCATGACCTTAATAATCTCTCTCTCTCTTCTGCTCCTCTAATTTAATTCTCTGTCTCCTCCTTTCTCATCTCTTCTTCCTTTGTTTGTTTCTCCACATTTCGCAAAAATGTTTTTATTTTATTTTATTTGCTTCCTATTTTGTTTTTTTATCTCTTTTGTCCGTAAAACATCCATCTCTCATCGTCTATATTTTTCAATTCTACAATCGGACGGTAACTATATTGCCACGTAGGCACATATTATTTTCACTCTGTGTCCTTTTCTTCCGGGAAAATCGCTACTCATTTCTCCTTTTCTCATTCTGCAGATTTTTGTTGAATGTTAAATAACTAAATTTCAATTAAAAAAGGAGTAAATACTACTCTAACTGTTTCATTTTTTTTTATATAATTCGATTTTTTTTTTTTTTAAATGTTGTTTTAGGTTTACAATATAAATTTTTAGTAAATGTAATGACCAATGAAACAAATTTTAGTAAACATATAAACATGCTCCTTGTATTTTATAACGTTACATACACATATAAAATAGTAAAAGTAACTTTATAATAAAAGGATTTGTAATTATCCAAATTGATTAATGTTAAAATTTTCTAGTTATCCATAAGCCCATAATTTGTATTTTAAAAACATAAATTTATGTACAGAAATGCACCTGTGGCTTAAATTAAGCGTCTAAAGTTTTGTAGCTGGAAAGCAGATGCTTTTGTTCATGTTTCCGAGGAAACAAAACTATTATGATATACACACACATTTATGTATATACTTTTATAACATCTTCATTTATGTATTTATATTAAAATAAAAATAAAATGGACGTAAACAAAACACACACTCTCGTAGAGACAAAGGTACGATTCTATTGAGGAGCCCTATGTTCTCCATTATCTTTGTATAAAATGTTTATACAACTATATACAGACAAACACATCTCTACGCTCGTGCCGTGAGCATCATGGTTCCTAATTAACTAATCATTATAATTACTCTATTTTACTCCTTCAATTACCTGAGAATTACGGCACGAAAAATTATGTGACTGATAAATCAAAAATCTAAGACAAGTATATGTATGAGTGTCATGTAAATAAAACTGAAAAAGACATTAAATAACAAATAAAATTAAATTAGAGATGGGGACGTTCAAAGGATGGAGAGAGTTGACTAATTGAGAGGGGGTTAAATTAGACATTTCAAAACTATTAGATTCGTAATGAGAAGATTGAATAGTTTGAGACAGGCTAAAAGCACCGCCTCGCCGCCCTACGTTTCCGTACCTCTTCTTGATTTATTTCCAAAGCCATAATTTTTTCTTAATAATTTAAGATAATAATCGATTGATTTATTGCATTTCTATATAATATCAAAAGATAAATAAAAATAACTTAGGAATAATTAATTGAAGAGGGTTGTCATGGATACATCATTATAATCGAGACAATGACCTTTATCTCTCTCGTATTCTTTATTTGCTACATTACAAATATATTTATGTCAAATAATTTAAAACATCATTACCGAATTATAGTTTCAGGCATAACAAACTAACATAAATTTCATATTAAATTTTAAGATGGAACTAAGAAGCCTATGAATCTGCTGGAGTAGATTTGGACTATGAAGAAATTTAAGATGTTATCAATACAACGGAGAAGTCACACTATATATTATACAATTTAGTTTTACAAAAATAATATACATGTGATCATTGCACGTATGCATATTAAACTATACGTGTACGTGTGTGTATATATATACATATAACAGATTCATAAATTGTGTAAGTAAGAGTACGTAGAACTGAGAGTAAAACGCATGTACTTAGGAAAACAGATTATAGTCAGTCTTTCGTGCCCTCTCTGTCTCTGCACGCGTTATCAGTCTAACCACTCTTTTTTCATTTTTCATCCATAAAATTCTATACTAAAATCTCAGGTATATTTAGGGTTGAAAATGTTCTAAATACGTCTTTTCAAATTTTTAATGATAATAATAATATAACTATAATTTATTAACAAATTTTGATTATTTATTAGTGATATGGAAAAAAGTTCAGTAGCTTAAATTATTTTAATATGTCCAAGATGTGAATCCATAATTATGACAGACCTGGTTCTTGGCATAACCAGACTAACAAGTACAAATGTTTTTCTAGTTTGTATAATTATGACAGAACTGGTACCATTTCATATAATGACTTTATATATATATATATATGTGTGAGAAATCTACTTATATATATTTATAATTATAAATAATAACAAAAAAATACAATATGATGGTAAAGATGGTTACATAAAAGTTTAGAGATTAAATAAGTATATTGAGATTATTTTTCAGTCATGTATCTCCGCCTTTTGATCCTAAAATTCTCTTCTTATTTCCAATTCGTTATATGCTATTATAATATTATCATTTTTTTTATTTTGGTTAATAGTATTCTATGAAAAAAACAAAATGGTTTTGTCACTCATTTCTCCAGGCCCTTTCTCTCAATCGATACTCCAAAATCCAACAAAAGCTTTCCATGAAGGATTTCAATTTTCCAATACCACATATATTAAAAACTTTTATATAAATTGAGCTGTCAATAAATAAAAATAATTAATTTTAGAGATAAAATAAATAAAGAACCATTGAGTTAGGAGAGAGGATGGTGGGAATCAGAGTTGACGTGGAGGAGAAAGAGAGAGGAAGTGAATGATAAGAAGAGTGAGTCCCCAAAAAAAGGTTATAAACCGCAGAGTCTTGTCTCTTCTCGAGCCCTGTGTTCTGTTACTTGTCTTCCATTTTTTTCTTTTTTTCAATTTTCATTTTCCACAAATATTCATTACAAAAAATAGATAATTATGCGTGAGTTAATTAATTGAAGATATTTATGGTTATAATTTATGGTTTATATATATAGTTTGAAGGATACATATATATAAAACAAATTTATGTATATAGTTTTGTTCTGACCATAATATTAATCTATTGGTTATTTGTATAAATATTTTATTTAGTATGAAGTGGCTTCAATATTTGTTTTTCTTATCATTATTATTATTACTGTTATAAACATTTATTTAAGTGTAGAGGGAGATTTTGGAGTATAGTGTTTGGTGGCTTCTCATCACTGCTACTTAACAGATCTTTCTTACAGAGACAGGGAAAGAACAGTGTTTCTACAATGAGCCATGCTTTCACTGTCATCTCATTTATTGCTCCCTCATATCCATTTTCTATTCCTTTTATAAAAATAATAATAATAAATATTAGGTTAGGTTACTTTTTCATATTTTGTTTCCAAGGTAAAAGCCAATATATAAAAATGAGCTTTTAGTTTCTTACATTCTCTTTGGTGCAAGAGTCGTTATAGTAGATATAGAGAGAGAGATATAAGATTGGAGAATGTAGAGTTTACAAACTTGGTTTAGTTTCTGTTATGTTCTGTTCTCCTTCTTCTCTCTCTCACTCGCTTTCGTTTCAATTTCATATCTAATCACAAGCTGAAACTTCTTCACATGGATTGTGTTTTTAGTTGGGTCCCACTTCACTTTCACTTCGTATGTATATACATTTATACTGTATATTTTGTTCATTAATGAAATAAAAAAGTATACAACCAATAGAAATTTTGTGGGTCCTTTAAGTGTTGAAGTTATGGCGTATTACCATGTCATGCACATGCATCCACGTATGCACTTGGTTACAAAACGTTGTGTCATTTGATTTTACGTTTCATTAGACCTAACTTAATTATTAACTTCGCTTTATGTAATAAAAACATATTAGTTTGTTAAGAAGAATATAAAAAACACTTATTAGCTTGTTATTGGTATAAAGCCATTGTTGTTTTTTTTTCAACTCGAACTATTAGACCCACCTTATCAGTTTCAAAACTTTCCATCAATTAAAGTCAATAGTATATTTGATTTGTAACACTATGAAATCAAGAAAGAAAATAACATATATGAATAAAATAAAATGAAATAAAGCACAAAAGAAAACATTCATTACTAGAATTTTGAAAATTGACATAAATTTTTCTTTATTCTGTATCATTACTTTTGTGTAAAAGCTATAAATGTAGACATATCGCAGTGATTAAAAATCATAACTGCGGAATTTTATTATTTAATTATGTGATTTTTTTATTTATCAATCATAGTCTACATATCTTAATTGATGACATCTCAAATATATATGAATGTGAACTTTATTTCATAACGATCTTTATAGGGAAGATATATGATATCCGGTTATAGTCATGATTGAAACTGAAACCACGAGTTTGATTATTTGACTATATATTTTATAGAGCATTTACGGCAATGTTTGTTTGGATCTTGTTGTTTAGGTATCTCGAGGATGGATCCATGTTGTACAATACATACACGCTTAATAGTGATGGATCCACGGAGCCGAGCCAAACCAAACGAAATCAAGTTGGTCAACAAAGTTTAACCAACTGGTAAGATCGACCTGAAGTGACTGGACCATGGAATGTGGAAAAAGATGGCCAAAACAGTGGATCGGATCGGGTGTGATAACAAGTCCCCACACTAGAAACCAAGAGGTGTGGATCAAAGTTGAAAAAAACACATATAGAGGCTGCAAAAAAAAAGGACCACTAATTTTCTTCATTATTCTATTATTGTACTTTCTAAGGAAAATTGCAAAACCCTAGCTTCATAATTTATTAGGGCATATATAAATAAAACACACATGTTCTTTATCTCATTGTTTTTCTGACCACAACTCTACGATTATTTTTTCTTCGGTAAGACTTTTATATGACGTAATATTATATGAGAATTACGGGTTTTAAGATTTTCAAAATCTACAAGAGCAAATTAAATTAAATTAAATTACGATTTAAAATTTCTGTTTTACAATATACATGCATACAAAGTAAATACATGTTTAATATTGAAATTTTTTGGGAGTAGGGTTGGGTAATTTCATGAACATATTGAGGGATTTTTTTAATCTCGAAACTTGAGTTTAATTTAGTAAAAACATAATAAAGTTAATAAATAAATGAAGGGATAAAAAGGGGAAAAAAGAGAAAGAAAATAGACTAGTGCCCATATTAAGTGATCTCGTGAACCTCTTTGCATGCTTTTATTAGAAATATGCTTTTCCCGTCACCTTCTACATTCCTCATTCAGTCTATGTATTTGTATTCTCATTCTTTCATAACTAATGTGTTTATAGATATCCAAATAATGAGATGTCTGCCTCTGACCCAAAAAAGAGACTTACAGGAGAAATTTAAGATAATTTTCAATTCTAAACAATTGTTTTTGGGTTAAAACATGTGAAACTATTAGAAATGAGAATGTTTAATCTTAATAAGTATTCGGTATATTGTAGATTACGTCAATTGGCCTAAAGCATATATAAATTTTGTTGTAACTTATACATTACTTAGGTCTATGAAAATGTAAAAACTTTTTCATAAAAGAAAATACTTATTGTTGTTGTGTAATAATTATGCTGACACTAGGAAAATGTAAGAACGTTAGCAATGTAAATAGCATAAAATTAGACCAACAGGGAAATGCACACCTTTTGTTCAATATTTGTTGTATTGTTTTGTTCTAATAACGATGGCTTTTACTTTATATTATTATTATTATGTGTGAATCATTACACCACTCATGCCTCCCACATTCCCATTTTTGAATTGAGGGATTATACTATTAACACTAGCATGGTCCAAAAATCTATAACTTTTAACCACATCGCTGCATCAATTATTACTGAGAGCTAAACCTATTTATTTACTAACCTATTAATTAGCTTTTACTAAAAAAAACTAACGCCTTTTTTTAAAATGTTTTTCCATGACAATAATTCCATCAAAATTGAAAGAAACATAAAGTCCTACATTCGCAATTACCATTTTTTTACTTTGAATTCTACAAAGTATAAAGTTATACAGCTGAAACCAGGAAATAAGACACTGAATCGCCGGTTTACCAAAACCGGTGCTGGTGAAGCGCCAATAATTGGACCGGCCGGTTCAACTTCCGTAGAGAGGAAGAAAACTCTTAGATGTTTCTATTAAAAGGTAGAGGAAGGTCGAGGTTTACCTTTAATAGAGTTTAAGTGCTGAGTAACAAAAATAACTGCCATCACTACTAAGAGACATCCCACCAACGAACTAAAAAACAGAGCTCCTGGCTGTCTGGTTTGAACGAACCCGTAAATCCCATTTGATGTCATCACTATCACATCGGTTAGACCATCGTTCGAGAAGTCATCAGTCACAAGTGCATGAGTCGGTTGAGACGGTAACTCGATGGAAGCCAATATACTTCCTCCCGGAGAGATTATTACTGCTGCTTGATCTCCTCCAGCAAGAATCATGGGCTGGTTATCGTGAATGCGCAAGGAAAACGGTTTAAGGGTCGGGACCACTGTGCCTGATTCAGTTAAACCTGATGGAGAAGGGAGATTCGACCACGTGGCTTCTGTCTGAAGCTGCCATTGCCAGATTGCATCATGACCGTGTACATCAGGTGCGTATGATGTCACCTGATACAGAACAATGATGAGCTATTGAATGAAATTTCAAGTTCCAAGAAATTAAGAGACTGGATCATCATATATAAAAGAAACCGTTACCTCTCCACGGTTTGTCAAGAAGATTACATCTCCGTGACTTCCTTTGCGGTGTCTATGTCCATCATCTGTGGGGATGAGAATAGGAGTTGCGATCTCCAAAGTAGATGTGTCTCTTGTCTGAGAAAAGTGTCTTGAAAACTCTCCATAGTGCATGAAGTTGAAAGGGGAATGATGGCAGACTGAGACGTTGAAGAGCTGTTCACGTACGGGAACACCTGATGTTGCTACTGCCCAGCAAGGCTTCAATACTTCCATTGATCCGCTCACTACAGTTCTCTCTCCAACATTGCCTCCTACAGTCTAAGGTGGACACAGAATTATAATGGTCATAAAAATTGAAGATCCACAAGAAAGCCAATAAACTGAAAGCGGCAGTAGTGTATGCTTTGTGTACCTGGACATGATCGAGTACACCATCTCCGTTTATGTCAGCGTGAAGCCCCCCTTCAAGAAGATGAAGCTGGAGATAGGAAGAAGTTAAGGAAGCTCACAGAGCTACAGATGGGTATGTGAAATAGTAAGCTTGTCCATGATCTGAAGGAATAGGCACTAAGATCTACCTTGCAAAGAGTTCGACCAGTAGGCAAATGAATAGCTTCAATTCCTTCCTTTTGATGTGCCACAACAACATTAGGAACCCACCAAAGCTTAGTGTAATTGGTTATAGTCGGAATGTATTGCATACCCTGCATCAACATGTTGCTTTGCTTTCATATATAAATATGGTGATTTTTTTATGCAAGTAGTTTATGATTTAAAAGAGCTTCACCTTCTTGGTTTTTGCCGAGCCAGCATAGCGCGCAGCCTTCCCAATAATTTTCGGAATCTTTCTTGACAAGTCCTTTCCAGCAGGTGTGTGTTCCTCAGGTTTGTGAAACGGATAGGCCGTAGACTTACCAGCTTGTTTCTTCAATGTTTTCCTCTTGTGTTTCCTGAAATGAGCAAGCTTCAACAATGTATCTTCACGTCGGTCCTGATACAAAGACACCAATGTACTTTGAAACAATTTTTTAAAGCATATTAGATTAAGGAAGCACGTAGTAGGAGGCATAAGACTTACCCAGTGATGGGGCATTACACTAAGAATTGATTCTCTAAATTCCCTGCATTCAAACTTCAGCAAACATATCTCAGTTTTCAAAGCGTTCAACTTATAATAGTGCAATATAAATCTCTCAAAAGAAAACTAAGAGCAGGTTAACTATATCGCTCAATAATCAATGAGAACAAGTTAACTTTACCTCTCCTGGGTGACGACTATTTAGAGCATGCACGTCGAGCTTGTAATTGTGTTGTGGGATTAATTGTGATGCATCTGAGGTGTGAGCTTCAACATCCTAGATGAGAGAAACAAGATAAAGATATATTAAGCAATATGTGGACAAGGAAGAGAGCACGAGAGGATAGATAACTGACATCAGTCTTTTTACTCCATCGAAGAACACCAGTCCGGCCAGCAAATGCATAAACGGAAAAGTGACGCAGGTTTATAGCTCCAGAATCTTCAGAGGCCTGAAAGCAAACTTTTAGTTCTTTTAAACAGTCCAAACACAGCCCTTATGTGTTAACTAAAAGAAAGCAAGAGAAACATAGAACTGTATTTTCACATTAATGAATGAATGATACAGTAAGAGTATACATAAGCTTAACAGAGTACTATTAAAGAGAGCTAACGGAAACTCTTTCTAACTAACTCTATATCCAATATTATGCAAAGTGGAATATGTATAACTACAAACGTGTAGCTCTTTCTTCATAATTGTTCAGTTTTAGATAAAATGTGCAAGGAAACTACAGAGATACACAGCTAAGCAGTCAAAAGAAAATATCATGTTGGACCTGATTCTCAGTAGCACTTCTTCGGTGTTGCTCAGCCTTTTTTGCGGTCATGCCCAGTTCCTCAAATGGGTCCATGTGATTCTGCAAACACGAAGTTAATCACATAGTGATACAAACAAGCTAAACAGAAAACCAACAAAGGGATCATTCCTCCTACGTACATATGGCTGCATCTCCATCCGTCCACCAACAATAACCAAACCCGTATCACCGTGCTTCAATGTGTAATTGCTTATCGAAATTGCTATTTCTCTATGGTGTGCATTATGTGGAAAATCCTCCTGTCATGCCACCAACATGGGTAGGTAAAAAAAAGACAAATATTCTACGGAACTAAATCAAACTTTTCAAAGGACTAAAGGATTAAAAACCTGCAGATTCGTTTCCCAAAGCTTTTTCAGGTTATGATCAAAGCAGAGCACAGACCAACCTGAAGTAACAACAACCAAAACCTGCTTCTGTGGTGTCCCATCTTTATAATACCTATCAATAACACCAGTAGCCATAGCCACAGCACGTCTCCCCGACGCGACACGGATCTTGTCAGGCAATAGGGTAATTTCAGCAAGAACACGAGCTTCAGTGAAACCCTCATCAACACGCCTGGAATGAGGCTCAAGAACCTAAATCGGCCGAGACATCAACAGTTTAATCACTTGTTACAACATGAAAACAGCAAAAAACATATAGAGAAATGCATAAAACACTAAGCTACACACATGATTGATTAAAAACAAAGCAAAGATGAGAGAATTAACAAAATAAAATAAAATAAAATACCTGAATTTTAGCATCATTAGTAGCAACAAGAACCTCTTTGTTTCCGTCACCATTAAGATCAGCTACAATAGGTGGTGGGAGACGATCAGCTTCGTATTTGACTGGGTATTCATCGTACAAGTGGAACCATGCTTCTTTGAACGCAAAATCACCTTCATGCTGCAAATTGAAATACATCTAATCAATAGATTCCATCACATCTAGCTAACAGATCGATTAAGGGTTCTACAATTTTAATGAAATTACTGAATTAATAGATCATAAGAAGATGATTAGTGTGGTGGATGAGTTAAATCACCTGAAGAGTGAAGAATATAGCAAATCCAGAGAGCATCAAAATAGCCAAATCGCGTTTCCTCATCCTTATCTAACCTTGATTTGATGTTTTCAATGGCAGATTTGCATCAGTATGAACGAACCTAATCTCCCCAGAGAGTGAGAAATAATTTGGGAAACAGATCAAAACTACGTCGTATCAAAATGTTGAACGTTACATAGCTAAACAGCCTGCCGTTTACATTATATTGAA
>KE159098.1:65196-75993 GCA_000411055.1 Leavenworthia alabamica | reverse complement strand
GAAGAACCACGAGTAGGCTTATTAGTAGGGAGAGAATGGACGTTACTAAACGATGTCGTTTTAGGGTTATTTTTGGTATGAAGCAAGTCCCAGAAGTTAGAGATGCAAGAAGAAGAACCAGAGGAAGTGGAGCGTCTGCGTTTCTCGTCCTCTTCGCAAAGCCGAGTAGAAGGAGTTCCAAGTGAGAGAGTGCAGTCAACGACAGAGGAAGAGTGATAGTCCTCAGGGTTCTGCTCAAAAACACCGCCGTTTTGCATGGAGAAGACCATCGAGTAGGAGCCAGTGTTAGAGTTGTTGTTGTTGTTGTAACAACAGCTTTGGCTATGGTGGTGGAACATTCCACAAGAATGACAATACTGCCCTTGCGTTGAAGTGTTGTACGGTGTCTGCATCATCGCTCTCAGTCACTTCTTTCTCTGTTTGAAAACCCTAAGTTTAAAATTAAGAGAAGTTAAAGAAAAATTAAGATGCAGGTTTTAAGTTGGAGTGAAGTGAAGAATAGAGAAGAGGGTCTCACACCTATATATAGAATCAGATATATGTATATGTGCTTTATCTGCAGGTTTATATAAAACGAATATTTAAAATTAATAATATTTTTTTATTGGTACATACACTTTTTAATCTCTCGAGAATATTTTTTGGTTCATGAATACTAATTTATGCTTGGAATAAATTACATCCACAAGTACCAATAATATTATATCTATCTAGCCTCATCATACCAATAATATCGAACTTGATGATTAATGTAATACTATGTCACACGTACCTATCATGTTATGTTTTTTTTTATTTTCAATGTTATTTTGTGTAAGGTAGTCACAATGGTTTTTGTGTTTTACAAAATTTCTAAGATTTCTACAATTTTAACGAGGAACGAGTACTTTGAAATTTTTTGGTTATTAGATTAGCTAGGTCTTTATAAAGAGAGAAAATGCTCTCGACTTAGGTCAATTTTTAAAAAATTTAGATTTCATCTCTCATTGATTAACAAAACTGGAAAATACTTATTATTCCCCCTTGGATAAGAAGGGTATGTTGCTAGTTATCCGACATAGATCAAACGTTTTCCTCTTTGATGTCTTTTTGCAAGCCTAATCTTTTATTTTCCATGTTTGTTTGATCATAGCCACTAGTATTAACCCTACAACAACCACTCTTTTATCAAAATATCTGATTTAAGCTTAGCTGTTGTATTAAGTTCAAGACTGAAGATAAATAATAAGATTCATAAGAAGAATGTTACCAGAACTTTTCCCTAAGATGAAGAGGATGTACCAATTCAATTCCCAGTGTTGAATAACTCAGCTCTAGTCAGTAGGTTCAATTAACTTCGTTTGGCCGCATTTTTCACTCGATTGGAAGAAGCACTGAGGCATTTATTGCTTTCAATACTAATCTTGTGATGAAGAGAACCAAGAGATTAGGTAACATATGCTAACATGAAATCATTCATTTACATGTTTCTCAATATTATAGATTAAAGATTGTTTTAACTATATATGGATGATATATATATCATTGTCAATAATTGAGATGGTATAAAAACATACGACTTCGTGACAATCACACTTATAATAACTTTTGTTAATTCATTATTACCATTTGAAGTAATTATTATGTCACCCAAACACTAATGTTTACTAAATCTATAATATCCTTGACAAGGGTTTGAAATTATCATTTCTTTGTGGAGGAAACCTATATATATATATATTGTTTAACGTAGAAGAAGAAGTCGAGAGAGTGTGATGTGATGTTGATGGTCACAGATGAAGAAGGTTGGTCAAAATATAGCCCACGTGACAAGGGGGGAGAGAAGAGTACAGTCATCACTGCAAAAATCTCCGATCACGAGGCTCTCTTATTTTTATTTTATTTTATTTTCTTCTCTTCCTATATAATTTTATTTCATAAAACCTCTGTCTCTTTCCGTATCTCTGTCCTAAACCCTGAATCTCACGCGCTCTTGCGCGTGGCCTCGTCATTTACTTCTCCACATCACAATCACACGTTCGATATCTGCTCAGTCTCATGTGATTAATGATGATCTATGATGATGTAAATAAAATGACTTAGATTTGGTTCTTAGATTTTTTTTTCAAAACTTGTAGCTAGTTTCAGTCTACTCCTACTCTTGTCGTCAACGAATACTAGTCTTCGTTCCTATTAAGGCTTATTTTATTTATATTGATTTGCATGTTTATGATTAACTACTGTTAGAAAAACCCTTCAGTGCTTAGAAAAACCTACTCTCAATTTGTAATGGTACAGAATTTGAATATAAATTATATCAAATTTATGATAACACTTATTGTAACAAAAATATAAAAATTTATGATAATATTTTGTCCGCTCTGCATCCATCGGTTTAATTACACATGAGTTTGGTTTCAATCTCTTTAGATATATGATTTTTTCCTATCAATCAAGTGATGGTTACCTAAAACAAATGCAGTTTTTTTTTTAAATCACCAATTTATTACATTTTTTAGAGGTTTGTATTATAATAATCAATATATATTTTATAAATTATATATATATATATATATTTCCTTTATTTTATGTAAGTGTATTTGATCAATAATTTGGTTTACAAAAAAAACAAAAACAAACGAGGCGATGTCATTTTCCGAAAATATGCAATAAGAGATTCTATTAAAACTATTATGATACAAATCTTCAATAGTCTCATTTAAAATATAAATGTTAAATAAAAGAAAAATCTTAATAGTCTCGTTAAAATCATTCTTGGTCGTAGTATGTATCGATCCCCCATGAGAATCCAATTCCTTGTGGGGTTTTTAATAAAGAGAATACGAAGTTAGAATCATAATGATAGTAGAGAATATCCAAAAAGATTTGGAATAGTTTTTTAGAGTAACAAGAAAATATTGCATGAAAAAGAAAAGGTTAAGATTGTGAAGAACCCAAAAGATAAAGGGAAGAATCCTCTCTATTCAAGCGAAGTACCTTCCTACAATCATCAAAGCAACACACCCAAGTTAACCTATGCATACAAGTGTATGCATGTCTCTTTTTTATTTATTTATTTATTAGTATTTGTTTCACTTTCCATGTTTTCTTAGCAAGAGAGAGATTCTGGTCTTGAATCTTGATGGGTCAAAGAAGGACTCTCTAAAAAGGAAAGGTCAAAGAACTAATAATACTCCCCATAAATTTGATCTTGAACTAGTGAAAAGAAACAAAGAAAAAGCTATTGGACCCACCTCTTAAATCATTATACCTAATAGTATTTCCACATGATAACTTCTTTTTGAGTTTTTTTTCTATATTGCTAAAATTTTAAGATATGGTACCAAAAACTAATTTCAGTTCACTCATTATGATATTCTACAATATTTTTTTATCAGTTTTGCATGCAATTAAGTTTAAGAAAAAAAGAAAGAAAAAAGGTCCATCAATTTATGTAGCTGAAAATTTCTAAAAATATTTGCATACAAAATGATTGGTTTTAGTCCTTGATTAGCACAAAAAATCTTTCAATATTAAAATATGTACGGATCGAAATGATCATATCATTGTAGTAACACAAAAAAAATCTTCATATCATTTAATCAGCAATACCATGAAACTAAAAATGACGAAATATAAACCACAATTTTGTTACTCAGCTATCTTTTTGTTTCACAAGTAACCCAACCAGTTCTAACTTAGTTCTAACATTCAAATATTTTTTTTGGAAAATATGTTTATATATAAAAAAGTGAAAATCAGATCGTCTTGAGATTGCTGAAACTTAGTTCGACTAATGAGACGACCACCACTTTCCAAAAGATGCTCTGTCGAACGTTTATATTTATACGATTTATAAACTCTTAATTATTGAACGTAATCTATATTTATAGTAATTTGATAAAATCGAAACATAAAAACGTGATTACCCCGAGATACATAAGCGTTACGTTTAGCCACTACATGCAAATCAAACTAATACCTCACGCGACCCAACCACCCGTGACTAATACGCTCCCATCGACTAACGCATTTTAAACGCACGCATTTCAACGGCGAGTGGTTTCATTTTGATTTGAATAAACCAAACATATAGCTAATGTCCATAAACAAAAATTATGGTACAAGATCGATCACTTAAAATTATTTTGTTTTTAAATCTATTTCAAGTATAAAAAAACTCACCATTAAATAAATTGTATTCCGATTTATAAGGAATTTTTTTGTAGATTTGTAATTAGTATTGTAAATATTAAATCACACTAAAATGAAGAAGAAAAACACTAACCAACTAGGGAAACAAAAAGAAAACGGCTCGTAGTCCAGCACGAGAGCAATAAAACAGCACGATGTTTAATGATGATGCAATGCAAATGATGATGTTGTCTTGGTTAGATTCGATGGGACCCACAACGTTCTGATAAAAAAAGTTACGCGAGTTCCAATACAGAGATCTTGTATTNTTTTTTTTTTTTAAATTCTGTTTGTATGGTATGCGTTCTTAAACAATGTAAAATCATCATAGGGGCTAACTACGAAATCTTTCGATTTTTATATCTTAATATTTAGAATATACAGTTATTTGTTTAATTTATTTAATGGCATCACCCAAATCTCTATTAAAACTATTCAGAGTAATTAATTAAAAAATTTAGAAGTCAATTTACACAACAATATAAAACGTGTCTGTCGATTTATTTTTATTTATTTATTGAGATTAGCAGGACAGTTCTATGGCCCGTGATTTTTTTCGTAAAACGGTTAAGTAATATATTAATTTAAATATAGAAGTACAAATTCCAGCTGTCATATGTTAAAACTAGATTTTTATTTCGTCTACGGCTCCTGTTTCCTCATGTTGTCCCTTCCAAAGCGTCTCTTCGGCGTATTTTTTTTATAAAACTTCAGAATTATTTTTGTATTTGGTCAACTGGTATGGGTTGACCGTAATATAGGTGTAGCTCCAGTTACAATTTATAAAAATATTTTAAACACAAATCATAATAACAAGCACATTGATCAAATATAACAATTTTATTAATGTTGGTAGGCCACATATACTTCACTACAAATTTTGTAATCAACGTAAAATGCTAGTTTTGAAAAAAAGAGAAACAAATATAGAAGTGGTCCAACGTAAACAAAAAGGGCAAAAGTGGAAAAAAATTAAATTGTTGGACCAACTAGAGAGAATGCCCCAAGATTGGGAGAGGTATCAATCATGATACCAAAAAATATGATATATATGATCAAAGGTGGTGGTCACTTTGGTCCATGGTACATCTTTGCTAGGCTTGCTTGACCAATTCTTCTAGGGCACAAATGTTTATTAGATTTGTTGTATCATCTTTACCCAACAAGTTGTATCTTTTTTACTATATTTTTCACTCTCTTACGTTTCCCAATTAAATCACTCCACTTTGAATCTTCCACTTCTATTCTTTTGTCTTCAACACAACATAAATTTTTCAACTTTTTCCTTGTTCTTCTAACCCAATAGCTTTGGAGTATAAAGAGGAAAACATACCATTTTTATTCGGATAATTAATTTATTTTTAAAACTATTGAAATTAAAGGTCTAATATATACACACTCCCAAAACATTTTAATTGCTACAATATGGAAAAAAATTGTACACAATCAGAAAATTGAGAAGTGAAAATCAAATTCGATTATTTGGTTAACCATTGCAAATAAAATTAAACCAAATTTTGGTTTTTGTATATAGAAAACACATGCATATCTATTGGGTAATGAAAAAGGTCAAAAAGCTGGCACTGGAAAATACAGAGATGATCATAAGAATTTCAAAAGGTATAATGATATAATTGGATTTGATTTTATATGAATTGGCACTTCAACCATTTCGAATCTTCAGTCTTCCCTTCCCCCATCGAGTTCCGTTTTGACTCTTTTTGCTACGCCGCGTTGTCGTACTTTTGATTTTTTACCTTAGAGCCCCTATACTATTTATTCCACTTTATCATACCCACATAATCTGAACACAAACTTTACGTTTATAGATCTTAACTTCTCACTGTTTTTATAACATTTTCAAACAGCATGCAGTTCACGTCCAGGCCCACGTCAAGCAATTAAGCCAATACAACCCATATTAGGCCCAGATGACAAAAGGAGGAGAAGACTATTTCGAATAAACCAACCACACATTACAATGAATTACAAATTGCTATCAAGTGCATGTTTTTGTTCTCTGTTATGGTTTCATGTAAGTTTCGAATCTATCGGCCACGCCACCCGGAAACAGACTTGGGGACAAGTGAAATCGAATTTGAGGAAGCTTCTAATCTGTACAATGTCCAAAAGTGTAAATATTTGTTAGCATAAAACAATGGATTAAACAGTAGAGAGATTTGAAAGAGAGAAAAGTGAACTACTTTGATATTTCTTCAACAGCCTTCATGACTTCTGCTGAACTAGTTTCTAATACTTGTCCTCCAAATACAATCTCATCTAAAACTGTGTGCATCTGCAAACATGTGTTAAATAAAGATGACATAAAGCGGTATTGGTAACATCTTTTGTTTCATGTAGTTCATCTAAAAAGAGTGACCAAACCAATCTGCAGCATCAGCATTTGAATATGATATCAAGTATTATGTGTAACACCATTTACCTTGCTGTAATTGAATACAATGTCGAGTTCGCAGACATTGCTGAAGCATTTGTCCAGTGTTTCAACAAGAACTGCCAAATGCAAGAATCTATCTTGGATCATCATACTATGAAAGATACCATTTCACAGCTTTACGCAGGAGACAAAACATCAACCAGAATCATATTTAACATCACTCCGTGACAGGCTAAGTCATTATTATAAACTCATTCAACTCAGTATACTCTCAGTGTTCACAAAAGACTAAAAGAAGAGCAACAACGATATTTGATTAAAGAGAGTCTCAATTCTCGACCCAATCTAAATAAACTTAACACCCAGATCTCTATTAAATACATCCTATACAGACCAAGAGAGCAGAGCTAGCACACTACTTGAAAAATGGTGACGAGCTTTAATGAAAGAGCTAAGACATATTGTCAAGCCACAGGTTCAAAGATATTAAAAAACTAGCAACACCAATAGAACTATCTTATTCCAAAGCACACAAATTGAAACTGGAAAAGGTTGTACAGATAAGCCATTTCAGTAGATATATCTAAGAACTAATAGTTAGTGATTGAATATAAACAGATTAAAAGAATAAAAACGAACCTTGAATGAGATCAAGCATAGCAAGCTCATTTTCTGAACCATCAAATACAAGAACAAAATAGAGAGTAGCATAGTGTTTGTATACAAGCCGAGTATCCTGCAAACACATTTCAAACACATTTTAAACCAATCACTGAAAGAAATTACATATTACAACACCGTCAATGAAGAAAGGCCATTACCGGACCAAACAATGAATCGATCTCCAGAAAATTGCTTACGTTCTCTGGTCTACTGCACAATACTGTTAAATTTACATTTATATAAACAAAATCAAACACAAGTTTCACACGAAAATCGATTGAGAGATCTTAGCTATACAGATTTATAAAATTGCTATGTATTGAACACTTCTGATTGGAAAATTCAAGAGATAAAGAGAACCTGAAAATACGCCGCGGATGAGCTCCTGTTGCTTCTCTACAGTCTTAAACCACCAAAATCCCAAATATTGAGAAACAAATTGATCGAATAAAAAAAGAAGAAGCAAAATTGAAGTAAAATATCTCACCATGAAATCGTAGAATTTGGCTAAGCGTGGTTTGCCTTGCGTGTTCATCATCATCACTGCCTTTATCATCTTTCACCTCTCTCTTTCTCTCCTCCGTCGTCTCAATGAAACTACACCGATCTCGATTTTTCATTTCCTGTAACCTTCTGTATAACTTAGAGGCTTTTTCATTTCAATAACTGGCCATATCAGAATGGATTATTGGCTCATATACCCATAAATGTTTATAATTATTCTTTATATCCCTGTGAAATCCATATATCCTTCTTTCATATTAAATTACAAAAGTAACTTTTCTCGAATTTCTTTTAATACCACTCTTTATAGTTTTTTTTAAAAAAATTATATTATTTTCTTTAATTAGACATAAATAATATTTTTTATTAAAATTATATTTTAATTTAATGTTAGAGTTGAGTATTTAGTAGTTGAGTTTAATTTTTTATTATTTGGATTAACTATTTAGTAGTTGAGTTTAATATTTATTGTTTGGGTTTTGTGTAATTTCTCAAAATTATAATCTAATTTTTAATTCAATTAAATTATTAAATAGTAATTTTGTCTTAAATTAATTTTAATGGTATTTGTAAAAATTAAAATTAATTTGGTAATATTTTTGAGAATTGTCCAAAACAAAATTTAAGGGAAAAATATAAAAAAGAAAAAGAAAATAGATGTTGATTTTATTGTTAAAAATATATATTTTTTAAATGACATGTGTCTTAACTTTAAATCATCTTCTTTATCTTCCCTCTCTTTTTCTCTTTTTAAAATAAATAAAATATTAACAAAATATTATTCTTTAGCATTTTTAAAAATTGATGTTATATTTAAAGCATTTTTTCTTTTTTTTTTTACTTTAAAAATTCTAATATTGACATAGTTTGATACTGAAATAAAATTATATAATATGTTCAAATTATAATATTTATGGATAAAAATATGTTTTATTTTATATTTAATAGTTTTTCAATATTTGTATTTATATTAATTTATTAAACGATTATGTTAGTATATTAGTGTTTTAATCTATTAATACTAATATTTTTACGAATGATTTGATGTGAGTTGTATTAAATGGCATATATGTTTCAATAAAATCGTTAGTATAAATGAAATAACCCAAAATCAATACAACTAATACAACTATTAATATAAGCCAAAACTGACAATACCAGATATAACTAAGAAGTCGAGAAATATCTAATGAAGATATTTATAGAAGAATAGTAATAGGAAAAATTTGACTATAAGTGTTTTAAGTTCGGCTAAAAATATTCCAAATTCGAGTCAACGTGAAAAATGTATATTTAGATAGTTAAGTTTGGTAATAGTTCTATTTAACATTTATAAGCTTGTATTGAATTATTTTATATTGATTAGTTATTTGTATTTCAAATATTAGATTTTTCTTTTAATTTGTATACTACTAGGTATAACTTATTTAAAACTACGTTTGAATTTAATTCTAAATTATATATGCTAAACTATCTTTTATATCATTATCATCTTTATAACTTATGAAAAATACTAAGTTTTATTTCATGTTAGAATAAATTTCATTTTTAGGATTTATGAGAAAATGATATTTTGTTTAGTGTTCATATTACAAAACTATTCTATCAACATATACCTTATATTTTTAGTTTCATTTGGTTTGGAAGACTAAAAATTACTAAAATACTAAAAAATGATCGTTTTTCATATTTTGTTTTATAAAAAGATAATAAATATAGTATATTGATGTATATTTTATGTACAATTACAAATCATTTAATTTAGTTATGGTACAACTAAATAAATTATTTTGTATCAAAATACAACTATGTACATTAAAAAATACAACTACAAAATTATTACAACTAATGTATTCTTATGTTGAGTACTTTATATATTTTTATTTGTCAATTAAATTGTATTTTAAATTATGAAAAAATGATATTTTGTTTAGTGTTCGCATTACAAGCACATTCATCAACAAATAGCATTACTCTTAATGTTTCATTTGATTTGAAATATTAAAAATTATCAAAATGTTGAATGATCATAAATATACTCTATTGATGTAATATCTTATGTACAACTATAAATAATTTAATTTAATTATTGTACAACTACATAAATTGTTTTGTATGAAAATACAACTATATATATTAAAAAATACAAATAGAAAATTAGTACAAATAAAATAATCTTATGTTGATTATTTTTAGGTACTTTATATATTTTTGTTTGTCAATTTAATTATATTTTAATTACATGTCCTTTGTACCTTTATTTGTCTTATGTACCTTTTGAATACATTTTTATTATTTTCGCTTTAAGTTTTTTTGAATTTACACATATTATGTTTAGATCTTATCTAAAATAAATCGGTTATGTTTAGATTTTAATATGTTTTACTTTGGTTATTTGAAAATAAAAAAACCGAACTGAATCCGAATGCTCAAACCTATTTAAAAATTTTTTTTTTTAATTAAATGTTAATAAATGATATCTTATGTATTTTATAGATTTAATGTCATAAATACAACTACAAATTATTTATTTTAGTTATGGTTCAAGTAAATAAATTGTTTTCAACCAAAATACAACTATTCACAATAAAAAATACAATTAAAAATTTAGTACAACTAAAATAATCCTATTGGGTTTAAATATGATAGTTTATTAGTAGTTTAAAATATTTAACTATTTGGTTCATACTGGGTGTATGTTGAGATCATATTACTTATATACCGTATACAAAATATTTAAAAAATATAAATTTTCGTTAAATAAAATTGACTAAATTTTTATAAATATAACCGAAAGCTTAATGATAACAAGCATTAGACATGTAATCGATACTAATAGTATTTAAAATAATTATAATGAATTAAATGTGTAACATTCGTGATCCGGTTAAGGGTCATTAAGTCGGTTTAAGGTTATGGTTTGCCGAGTTTAATTTAATGAAATGGTTTGTCGATCCTGGTCAGGTCGGTTTACTGTGACATTGAACTGAATAAATCGACCCATAGCAGTTGGACCGACCCACAAACCGAATTGTTGCTGTGATTTGAAATTTCAGAGA
>KE159098.1:36170-48495 GCA_000411055.1 Leavenworthia alabamica | reverse complement strand
TGACACTTGTCAGAAATCTGTAACATCCAAATATTGCCACATGTCAGATTAAAGGAAGAAGTAAGAAAAGTTATTTTTGTCATTGATCATTAAAGGGGGTAAATTGATTTAGAAGGGGTAGAAAGACTAATTCTAAACATATAAGGGTATATTAGCTAATCTCCCTTCGTTACGCTACTCGATAACTACCGTCGTGATCCAAGCAACAGTCCCCTCAATCACGTACTGTCGACTTTTCCGGCCAATGGTTCAGATTCTTCTCCCTTGCCTAACATTATCGAGCTCGGATCTGGGACTGGAATCGTCGGAATCGCAGCAGCTGCCACGCTTGGTGCTAATGTTACGGTGACCGATCTCCCGAACGTTATCGAGAATCTCCGTTTCAACGCCAACGCAAACGCTGAAGTAGTGGGTAAATTTGGTGGAAAAGTCCACGTGGCATCTCTCCGTTGGGGAGAAAACGATGACGTGGAGGTTTTGAGTCAAAACTTTGACTTGATTATAGCATCTGACGTGGTTTACCACGAGCATCTTTTTGATCCTCTCCTTAAAACGCTGCGTTTAATTCTCTTAAAAGGAGATAAAGACGCTAAGACTAGAGGGTTTCTCATGGCTCATCTCAAGAGATGGAAGAAAGAATCAATCTTTTTCAAAAAGGCTCGGAAACTCTTCGATGTTGAAGTTATACATTGTGATGATCCTCAAGAAGGTTCTAGAATCGGAGTTGTAGTTTACCATTTTGCACCAAAAATAAAAGTTTTAGCAAATGTTGATAAATGAAATTAGCAGTTATAATATATGAAAAGCGCTTCACTCTATGGTTTTAATATATGAAACAGCTCTCTCTGTTGTATTTACATAAACGATGTATCATCTGACCATTTAGTTGTAATATAAAACTAATCCATAGTAATTATAAGGAGTTAAGGACCATTGGTAGACATATATTAAACACACCAAAAGCCAATACAATGCAGTGCACAATTGACCAATCTTTGATATTGTCCAAACATCTTTGTAAAGTTGATTAAAACAGGCAATAATGGAAGACAAACTCTTACAACCATATATTTTAGTTTCTGATATAACTATCAATGTCATGTCTGCATTAATCGCAAATATCCTGTGTCTTGGTCAATGTAGATTTTGTTATATTTATATTGAGGCTACTTTGGTAGTTGGGGTAAAACATTCAGTTGACCGTTTGTTTATGTGACAAAGAGTTAGTTTGATCTAACTTAATGGTTAATTTAATTGATTGTCATGTAGTGCATGAAACACAACAGTTGTTAGGTTTAAGCATCTAACTCTTTGGATGGATTTTTCAGTTGTTGTAATACGCATAGAGATAAATAACTCAGAAAAGGATTGATAATGATACATTCATATCTTGAACAGTAATAATGATGTATACCAACTGATTTTCAAAGTATGGTTGAGAATTTTGAATCATTATATTATATATTATATATATACAACTAAAAGCAATAAATATTATTGACACACCGTATCTTTGCTTCTGCATTCATATAATTGGTTGAAGATGTTTTTTTAAGTCTATACTAATTTTTTAATATTCTAACTTCTAAGTTTCTGACAAAAGAGTAGTTAGAAACAAACAGAAGTTAAAAAGCAAAATTAGAACGAGTTTTGTTAAGCATTATGATTAACAAAAGACTGCGACTTTGCCTCATTTTAATGCCAAATTTCTTGAGATTCTGGCCATTCTGCACACCCAAATATTAAACAATCACTTTGTTTATAAAAAGCAAAAACCATTAATATTTATATTTATATTTATTATGAAACTCATTTCCAATTGATACCACTTCTGGAAAGGCATTTCTTGAAACTTTTGGCATCAAAGTAAGTGAAAGATTATCTAATGACGACAGAGAAGTCGAGCTCCAAGAAGCAAGCATGGTGAAGAACATAAACACTTATTTCAATAACTCAAAAAACATATGTTTTTATATGATAAAATAAAGTTCTCTTTTTTGATGCAGGTTTTTTTGTACTACAGGCTTACCTAGTGACATCGAAATCGAAGTCAATGATATAATATTTCATCTTCATAAGGTCTTCATGATTCATTCATCTTCTTCTCTGTTTTTTTTTTAATTCAATTGTTTTCTTAAAACACTCAAACTAAACTTAGATTTTATGTTTTTTAAAGTTTCCTCTGATGTCAAAGAGCAAAACACTTCACCAAATGATTACAGAGCATGAACAAAGATCAAAAGAAGAAACCATCAAGCTCGAGAATTTTCCTGGAGGTTCAGAGATTTTTGAAACTGTGGTTAAGATAAGTTACGGTTTCAAAGTCGAGCTCTTTACTTCCACAGCTGTTCAACTCCGGTGCGCCGCTGAGAATCTTCAAATGACAGAAGAACACTCACCGGATAATCTAATTTCAAAAACAGAGACGTTTCTCTCACACTTTGTCTTCAATAGTATACGAGAATCCATTAAAGCTTTAAAAGCTTGCGAATCAGTTTCTTCATTAGCCGAATCACTTTGTATAACACAACAATGTATAAACTCCATCGTCTCCTCAGCTTCTTCTCCATCGTCGTTGTTTGGTTGGCCAATAAAAAACACAGTCGATTCAACAAAACAGAGTAAGGACTCGAATACAGAGCTTTGGATGACAGATCTAATGGACTTAAGCTTTCAGATGTTCAGAAGAGTGATCGTAGCAATGAAATCGAAAGATCTGAGTTCTGAGATTATAGAGAATTCTCTAATTTCTTACGCGAAGAAACACATTCCTGGAATTTCCCGTTCATCTTCATCCACCATAGCTTCTGAGAATCAACAAAGAGAATTATTAGAGAAGATAATTTCAGACCTTCCATTAAACAACTCCTCCTCCTCGACGAGATCTCTCTTTGGCTTATTACGATCATCAATCATCCTCAACACCTCCGAGAATTGCCGAACGTTGCTTGAGAATAAAATTGGATCGCAGCTTGAGAAAGCTACGCTTGATGATTTGCTAATCCCAAGTTACTCATACCTCAACGAAACATTATACGATATAGATCTTGTGGAGAGACTCTTACGCCGCTTTCTCGAAAACACCGCTGTGTCGTCTTCTTCATTGACGGTGGTTGGGAAGCTGATGGACGGAGTTCTTGGTGAAATCGCATCAGACGCTAATCTCAAACCGGAGAAATTTTATAATCTGGCGATTTTGCTTTCTGATCAAGCACGTGTCTACGATGATGGTCTTTACAGAGCCGTCGATATATATTTCAAGGTGATTGATAGTTAAAATATTAAAATTTATTAGTTTGGTGCTGCCCAGGATCGAACTGGAGACCTTTTGCGTGTAAGGCAAACGTGATAACCACTACACCACAGCACCTGATGTTTAGTTTTAGTTTTTTGTTGTTGTAGACGCATCCATGGTTATTGGAAGTGGAGAAGGAGAAGATATGTACTGTGATTGATTATCAGAAACTAACTGTTGAAGGATGCACACACGCCGCACAAAACGAGCGTTTACCATTACGAGCCGTCGTACAAGTTCTGTTTTTGGAACAGTTACAGCTCCGGGAAGTGATAAATGGGACGTTAGTAACGGAGGAAGAGAGTGATGAAACGGCGGGTGAAGAAGAGGTGGTTGAGTTTGGGAGATGGAAGAAAATGGTGAAGGAGAATCAAATGCTTCGCTTGGATATGGATACGATGAGGAGTCGTGTACATCAGCTAGAGAAAGAATGTTACGATTTGAAGAAAGTGATCAAGAAGATCGACAAGGTAAGTTCGTCGGAGGTGAACAATGGGCCGAGAGAGTCGTTCATTAGTAAGAAGTTTGGATGTAAATTTAGGATACAAGTCCGTGATTCGCACGAGGCAACTATGGTCAATAGAAGATCAAAACGTTCTTAGCAAGTACATGCTTGTGCTTCTTGAAATTGTATTTTATTTTTCTTCTTCTATATAATTTAAAAGAAGACTGATAACTTTATATTGAATGAAACTGTATAATGGGTTTGATTTAGTGGTCCAAGTAGAAATAGTTTGGTCTCATTATCACATTTGTAATTACAACGTAACGATCACATATACTATATGTTGGTTAAATTCGAATTTTATATATAATAATTGATATCAGCTTGTTATAAAAGGACAAATCAAATATTTTCCAAATAATATGCGGTTTAAAATTATTTCTTTAGTAATATTCGGCTATCGATATATCTAGAATAATTGAAGTTGTCTAACACAACAAAACAAATTTAAGATGCCACGTAGCTTAAGAACGCGCAAACAAACGGAATAAGTCAACGCAATACTATTATTGAAACAGAGCGGTGTCGCTATTATTCAATCAGAACACGACACGTCACACATAAAAATTGGTTTGCGGCGATAAACCAGGAACGATTGAAGAGAACCAAACCAACAATAAATAAAAGGGTAAATAAAAAGGTGAAGCGTGAGAAGACCACGACCTGGATAGCTCAGCTCTGGCTGGAAGAGAATCAATAATTAAATACCCACAAATTATTGTTTTGGAAGACGAAGATCGATTTGCTTCATCTGAATAAAAGAAGAAGAAGGAACAAAAAAAACTAATGGGTCGTTTGGATTATCTAGCGATGAAGACCGATGACGTTGATAAGATTGCTTTGGTCAATTCCGATGTAGAAGAGCTTAAGATCGCCGCGAAGAAACTATTTAACGATGTATCGAAACTTGGTGGATTAGGCTTTGGTGTTTCTTTTCTCAAATTTATTGCTTCTTTCGCTGCCATGTGAGTTTTTTTTCCTTATTCTTAACAATTCGTTTTAAAGGTCTATGCTTTGTGATTCTCCAAATCTGTTCTTCGATTTCAACTGCTGATCAATGACTCACAAACTATAAATTGGTAATTTTTGATGTAGTTACTTGTTAATATTGGATCGTACCAATTGGAAAACGAAGATGCTTACATCACTCTTAATACCATACATCTTCCTTAGCCTTCCTAGTGTTATCTTTAACTTTCTCAGGTAAAACTAAGTTACAACTTTGTTCTTATTACTATGATTGTCTGTCTACAAAGCTTTGGTTTTAAGGTCATAGTTTCCATTTTCTATTACCAGTGGAGAAGTTGGGAAATGGGTTGCTTTCATTGCAGTTGTACTTAGACTTTTCTTCCCAAAGCACTTCCCAGGTTATTATGATAAGATCTTTATCATCATTCTTACATATTTCTATTGTTGTCTCTCTCTCACACTTGTTGTGTGTTGTTAAAAATTGGTAGATTGGCTTGAGATGCCAGGTTCTTTGATCCTTCTGCTTGTTGTATCTCCACACTTCCTTGTTCATCAAATACGTGGAACATGGATTGGCACTTTCATAAACCTTTTCATAGGTTGTTATCTACTTCAAGAACATATACGAGCATCAGGTGGGTTTAGGAACTCATTCACACAGCCTCGTGGTGTTTCAAACACTTTAGGGATCATCCTTCTTTTGGTTTACCCTGTTTGGGCTCTAATCGTTCGTGTCACATAAATCACATTTCATCTGTCCCATCTCAAAAAAAGTTGTGGTTCTGTTGCTCGGCTGGTTTAATAAACTTTGGTGTTCCTTATGATTCTGTTGCATACCCAAATACTTCGTTAAAGCTCAAACAATGTTCAATGTATAAAAAAAGAATCTCATTTTTTTTTAATTATATGGTTGTTTATTGTAAGAAGACTCGAATGAATATTTGTTTCTATGTAAATTGCTGTATTGCTTTCAGGGAATGTTTATCCTTTTTGTATAACTAAGGATAATAAACAACATGCTGTTTTCACGATAAACAACTCTTTTCATGTTGTTTGTATATTGGTTTTCTGGATCAAAGTTGTTTGTATATTGTTGAAGATACATATTTGTATGGCTTAAATGTAGAAATATATGTGGAAGTACAAAGATAGAAGAGAATAGAGATAAATTAGATGTTGTTTGATACTCTCAGTAAACAACTCTTCATGTTGTTTTTAGATTATTAAAGGAGAAAATATTTACATCGGTAAATGTGGTAAATAACTTGTGACTTCTGTTTCGCATATTCACAAGTGGAATGCGTGTTGTTTTAAATTCGCAAAAAGAATTAAACCCCACGCTGTTTTACAAATAAAAAACAAGACGTCGTTTTTAAGTGCAGAGAAGGAGACGTCCTAAAACCCTAACCCTAGTTGGGCTTCCTTATAAATAGTCCGCTCTCCGCTGGTTAGAACCATCATAAGTTAATTCACAACTTCAGTCTCAATTTCTCTCGTCTACCGATCTATGTGTGAATTTAGTTTCGTATATTGTTTTTGATTATATGTTCTACGCTTCGAGTTAAGTTTTCTCTTATGTTTTGATAGCATAGATATACGATTTATAAAAAAGGGTTTCTCAGTGATGAACAAAGCATAGATGACGAGTCCGATTAATCCATTCATTAAATCATGGGGACAAACGAGGCATTTGTCTGAGAGGAACCCTGTTTTTTTCAGATTTGTGTTCGATAAATGTTTTAAAAGTTGTTTTATGATTTTTGAAAGAAAAAAGAAGAAAAAGGGCATGATGAGGATTGTTTATTGTCATCTGATTTTAAGATGAATATATACCTCCTACTCATTCTGAATGCCTCCTTTATTAGAGTTTTTATTGACTTATGCATAGATGTTTCGAACCTTTTTCTTATATCCTAGAGTTTGATTTTTTTAGTTATCAGATTTGTTAGATTAATTAACCGAAGCTCATTGCTTAATTAGTGTGACTAAAAAGTGATTGTAAGAAAAGATGATTTTATGACAACTTCTGGTAATTGAAATTGGAAGAACTGCTATTTTCATGGACCCTTGAGATCCCAACTTTTTGTGATTATGAATTAATTCACACTTCTATGAACTTGCAAAAAAAGAAAGAATCAAAGAATAATAATACTACTTATATAATCTAATGGTGGAGAAGGATGAACAGTACAGGCCTAACATAGGCCACGTCAAAGGTTGTATGGTTTTATTTCATGAACAGCCAATATTTTAAATGTATCAAATGTGGCAGCTATTTTCATGAACTAGATGATGCGTATGTGCTTGGATACAAGTGGTGATCATCAAGCATTTATGATTACAAACTCGTAAGACTATGTAGTCTATGTATGTAATTGAATATATCTCTTATCGTCTCCATTGTACCATAAGTCCATAACAAATATTTTGAATCCATATATGTTCTTCAAATTGTATTGTGTCTGATTCTATTAATTTATGACGAATGGGTTAACCCATTCATTAGGCTTTACCCATCAAAATATATTTATTTAAATAGATACAAAACTATAATCTAAACTCACTAAAATAGTAGATGAACCCAAGTTGACTGTTGACCCATGAGATTCCAACCATTTTTGACACTTCGGCTTCTTATTGAGATTTATCTTAAATTACATCAGTATGATATTAGAGAGTTGATAGTGAATTGCTAAGTCCAAACTTTGTCAACATTTTCAAGCCTAGCTTAATATTTGAGAAGACTAAGGGTAAAAAAGAAACTTATTTTTTTGGATTCCTTAATATTTTTCTTAGCCCATAAAATATTATAAATTTTCAAGGCCTATGGTCAATGGGTCGTTGGTTACCCTTTCTGGGCCGGGTCTGGATGGGTAACGAACGACTCAAAATCAAAAGCAACAATTGTAATATTAATTGACCCAAACCAGATGACTCTATTGCTTTAAAATACAAGGGCGACCAGGGTTCGAATAGCCCCAGAGGAATGGCTGATTTTACTTTCTTTTTTTTTTTAAATCCACATCAGCATTTTAGATTGAGACAATATCTATACTTCCACATTATTTTCGAACACGTGGCAACCAAAAAACTCTTATCTCCAATGAACAAATTCCAACTTATCAGACCTTATCTTATAACCTAAACAACTCTTATCTCCTCCGATTATTACATCTCAGCATCTCGTTCACATCACTCAACCAAACATCTGAGATTTGTCGTCATGGCAACTTCTCTACAAGCCTCTGCTACTTTTCTTCAGATCGCCGCTTCTTCTCCTTCTCGCAATGTTCATCTCCGATCAAACCAATCCGTGGGCAAGGTCTTCGGTCTAGAATCTTCACCTGCTAGACTCACTTGCTCTCTCCACTCTGACTTCAAAGATTTCGCCGGAAAATGCTCTGAAGCCGCTAAAATCGCTGGTTTCGCTCTTGCCACATCTGCTCTTGTCGTCTCGGTATAACTTTATATCCTCATTAAACTCACAAACTTAACTTAATTTATGTATTACTGGAGAATGAAATTAAGATAAGTCGTTGATCCATCCCAATGTTCATTATGGAATTTAGATTAGGTCTCGTTTAAACTATGATGGAACCTCGAATTGGTTTCATGTTATGAACAAGTTTTAGATTAAATTTCATTTTTATGAAGGGGGCAAGTGCTGAGGGAGCACCAAAGAGGCTAACCTATGACGAGATACAGAGCAAGACTTACATGGAGGTTAAGGGAACCGGTACGGCCAACCAATGTCCAACTATTGACGGTGGCTCTGAGACATTCTCGTTCAAACCTGGTAAGTACACAGGTAAGAAGTTCTGCTTTGAGCCCACTTCCTTCACTGTCAAGGCAGAGAGTGTCAGCAAGAACGCACCACCGGATTTCCAAAATACTAAGCTCATGACCCGTCTTACTTACACACTTGACGAGATCGAAGGACCCTTCGAGGTTTTTTCTTCAGTTACTTAATCCAATCTCAGTTTATAGTTGTTAATTCTAGGGCAAGTGTAATTGAAATTGTCATTTGACTAGGTTGGTGCTGACCAAAGCGTGAAGTTCAAGGAAGAAGATGGGATCGATTACGCAGCTGTCACAGTTCAGCTTCCGGGAGGAGAACGTGTGCCATTCCTCTTCACAGTTAAACAGCTTGAGGCTTCAGGGAAACCTGAAAGCTTCAGCGGCAAGTTCTTAGTTCCTTCGTACCGTGGCTCGTCCTTCTTGGACCCAAAGGGTCGTGGTGGCTCCACTGGATACGACAATGCAGTAGCTTTGCCTGCTGGAGGAAGAGGAGATGAGGAAGAGTTGTCCAAGGAAAATGTCAAGAACACAGCGGCTTCTGTTGGAGAGATCACATTGAAGATCACAAAGAGTAAACCGGAGACAGGTGAAGTGATCGGAGTGTTTGAGAGTCTTCAGCCTTCAGATACTGACTTGGGTGCTAAAGTACCAAAGGATGTGAAGATCCAAGGTGTTTGGTACGGTCAGATTGAGTAATTTTTATTTAATTTGTAAAACTGTATTGAAACCTCCTTTTTATATTTAATGAAAATGATCAATAACTATGAGTAAACAATTTTATAAATATAAGTTTTAATTTCATCAAATTTTCTTGTTACACGAGAGTTTAATGAACCATAACAAATGGTAGATGGATTATATCGAACGGACGAAGATTCAGATACATATAATATGTGCTGTGACGAATTATTTTTCTTTATTAATATAAAATGATTAGGTTAATTCGAGTTTGGTGTGTGATGTTATGTTTCAATATTCCAAAGATATTAATATGTTGCCTTTTCTTCTTATAATTAATACAAAGTTGACTAAGTTTTATATTATTATGTGATTAGAATACGTTCGTCGATTGTAACAAAGTATTTAAAAATGTAAGTTTTTTTAAATAGAACACATCCCAACAATAAACAATTAAACGAGAGAGTTTGTTTCCATCTGTTATTTGATAATAATTGCATTTGTATTATTAATAGTCTTTTTTTTATTTGAAAATAATCACAATTTTTTTTCAATATTTTATTCCTTTCCCAAGTACACTGAATAACATCTTATATGCATGCACACACATTATCATTGCCGTTACAAATTTGGTAAAATAAACAATTTTCAAAGTTTCAAAAAAGTCTTTTGACTGGCAATATAATTCTCCTTTCTCATTAATACAGTAATAATAAATTTAAAATGAAATCTTTTAAAACGAAATAATCAAATAGAAAATATTATTTCATACACTAATGTTTAGTTTATGAAGTAAATTATTTTGTAAAAAAGCAAAAGAAAAAATAAAGAGGAAACAAATCCAATTGTCAATTCACAGGTAAGTAAGACCTTTGGCCTTTTTTTTCTTTCTCAGAAAATTTTATTTTCCTAGAAAATGAGTTGAATTTTGGTTTTGTTGATGATGATGAAGATAACCGAAATCGAGAAATCAAAATGGAGAATGTGCCAGGATCGTTCGGTACAAGCGCTAGCTTAGCTCTCCGGTTTGGTCAAACCATTTTTTCAACTGCTTCATTCATCTTCATGTGCTTCGATTACGATTTCTATGACTTCACTACCTTCTGGTATTATTATTATTATTATCCAATTCTGGGTTTTCAGTTTCTGGGTTTCTAGAAATTTGTTCAATTCAGTAGATAAATCAATCTGATTAACAAAAGGATTGAAATTTAGATGATGGGTTTGTTCAATCAAAAATACCTAATTGTTGTAAAAATCCCAACTTTAACTTTAGTTTTAAAATCCAAAAAAATCAAACCTTTTGATATATGTTTTATTGTTTTAGCTATTTAGCAACAGTGATGGCAATTATAACTCCATGGAGCATCATACTTGGCTTAACAGATACATACTCTGTTTTAGTCAAACTCCTTCATCAAGAATTCAAAGTTCTTTTCATTCTTGTCACTGGTGATTTTGTAAGCAAATGTGTCAATTAGAGTCATTATATGACTAATCTTTGATTTGCATTTTTTTAAATTTCGTATTAGTAATTGTAATCTCTATAATTGTGTAACAGATTCTATCGTTTCTGTCATTGGGTGGAGCTTGTGCTGTAGCAAGTGCAACTGATTTGCTTTTATCAGTTGATGCACAAATATGTGATGGTAATCTCTGTACTCAATACCATGTCTCAGCTACATTGGCTTTCTTGTGTTGGTTTTTATTACTTACTTCTGCTCTTTTCAATTTTTTGTGTTTACCTTCTTTATATTATAGACTTTGATTATTTATATTTATAGGTATTATAAGTATAGGACATGAATATACATTTACAAATACATTAGACATATTTTGTTAATGTCAAATAAAGTTTATTAATTTTATATTTAAACACTTTAATACAAAAGTGAGTTTTGATTTAATTGCATTGGGTTAATATAATCATCGTATGAAAAAGCAACAACTTACTAGTTGTGGTGATAGTTTTTTTTTACGTTGTTATAATGGGCCGAGACTTCTCCAGTTTTAATAAGCCCAATAAAAATCAGCCATTAATAGAGATTCTTTAAATTTTAGTTAAAACTAGGAATTAACCCGCCATTCGCACGGAATTTTATTTACGAATTAATATTATTGTTAATCAATATTAAAAATTTTAAATTTATATTTTTATGATATAGCTTTCCACCAACAAAATTCGATTTTTTCTATATTTTATGATATACTAAAGTCCAAATATTTGTCTGCTCCACTAAAACATCCACCACTACAATCCTCCCATCAACGGTAACGATGCAAAATTTTCTTACGACCCCTGTAACTTGTACAGTTCCTTTAAGCAACTTTTCTCCATCAACCACCGCAACTTCTCTCTATTCTCTTTTCTATCCATCGTATTTTGATATGATTGTTTTAAGTATTTTATATTTTTATATGTTTTAACCTATTAAAAAAACTATTTAGATTTGTGTATAAAAACATAATTTTATTCATTAATAGAATGTAGTAGTAGAATGTAATATAATTATTTTCTTCATTAAATAATTATATGATAAAATATGTCCGGTTGTTTACTATTAGACGATAATGTATTTTTTGTAGTTAATCTATTGATGGTTTTGGTTTAAGTATTTTTGATAAATCATTTATTTAGAAAATAAATGTTATTAATATTTTGTATCAATAGATATAGATAAATTTGAATTTCATAATTTTAAATCAATCAAGTTAGTATAATTTAAAGTTATATAAATAGATTAATAGTTAAATTTTAATGATCTTAAAGTTTATATATATTTTTTTATTTACATGAGGTATATATTTTTTTAAATGCAGTATTATCATATATATAATATTTTGAACTTTTTATATATAGAATTTTTATATATTTGTGTGTTAATAGATGCTTATGTTTTTTTAATTCAGATTGATCAAATTTGAATATTTTTGGATTTACCTGAAATATATATATATAGTTTATATATATTTGTGTGTTAATAAAAATTTATTTTTTTAATTCAAATTGATCAGATTTAGTATAATATAAAATTTTGTGTGTTAATAGATGCTTATGTTTTTTTAATTCAAATTGATCA
>KE159097.1:1548-26099 GCA_000411055.1 Leavenworthia alabamica | reverse complement strand
AATCCAAAATCTTCATAAACCATTCTAACAAAAGCTTCATAACTGGTATTGGAATTAGCATGAAGAACACGGCTACCTCTTTTGTCAACTTGAAATAACCATCTATTATTTTGGAATATCCATGTTCCGGATATAAGTATTAATTGTACCATATAGGTTAATGATTTTTGAAGAGAATTGTATGTATTATCAGAGAAAAAAACGAAAAAACCAAAAAAAAGACGACAATGAAGGCTGCAGTAAAACCCTAAAAACATATGGAAACTTTGGATTTCTTCTGAAAACTTTCCATAACCGCCGCCCTAAAAATAGGAAAGTTCATTATAAATCTGCGGTAACATTTACACATATCTGCGGTATTTAATCTGCAATAACAAAAGGTAAATAAATCTGCGGTAATAAAATCTGCAACAACTAAAAAGTTAGACTAGTAAGAAATTTGTTCAATCTAACACTGAAAAATCAGTAAAAATACATCTGCGATAACGTAAATTTTTGGCGTTTTTAAGGCCTAAATCTGCCATCAATACATACTAATCTGCGGTAACTATAAAATTATTTTAGTAATTAATCTTTGCTATTATTGACGACATTTTTCACAAATCTGCAACAACATTTTTTTAAAACCTGCGGTAAAAATATAAATCTGCGACACATATCTGCGGCATTGAAAAATTTGCCATTCAAAAAATTAAAAAAAATTTTAAAACTATTAACTCTGCCGCCTCTATATCAACGCTAAAGAGAAGTCTGCAGTCGAAAAAAAAAATCTGTCAGACGTAATAAAATCTGCTACCACAGTTACAGAAAACTCTGCGGTACACTAACAAATCTGCAAAATATATCTGCGGATATGAAATAAGTCTGCCAAACACTTAACTCTGCCACAACATGAACCGCAAATTTACATTGCAGATTTATTTGTCATCAATGGCATTTTTGTAAATATTCTATTTTTTTTAAATTAAATAAATCGGAAATTATATTTTTTAAATATTTTCATTAATGGCATTTTCGTAAATAGTTTTTTTTACTTTTCTCTTTAAGGGTATTATTGTGATACAAAATAACTAAATTAACTTTAATCTTTAGTATGTTAAACTAGCAATTAACTATAAAATTAAAGTTAGTTTAGTTATTCTCCCTTTATTTTTTTTTTGACTAATCATAATTTTACTAAATTTATATTTTATCTCTATCATTTTATTGTTTTGACTATCATAATTATCTGCAATTAGTGGTATATGATTCTTTGCACTCTCTGTCTGATAATATATATTTTAACTTTATAAATAAATTAAATTTAAAAAATAACACTAATTTCATCAGTTTCAAATGATTACTGCAGCGAAACCTAAACAAAATCATCTCGAAAACATAAAATAGAAAGTTCCAATTCGGTAACACAAGCATTATTCAAAAATTACAGTTAAAAGACAAAAGAAAATTCGAAATAAATAAATAAATAAATAAAAATCAGAAATTCAAGAGAAAAGCAGCGTAATTTGGAGCACATGAGGATGAGCTATCATTACGGGACAACAAAGAATCAGCTCGTCCGTTAGGTGGTGGTCGGGTACTTGGACGACGGCGACTTGTGGGTGGTGGAGGAAGAAGTGTAGCAGTGATACGAGCAAGAGCCACCGTGTATTCTTCAAGCAACTCAGCTGCGATAGCTACTATTATCATGATTATTTCCTTATAAAACGAAAGCTTTTTTGAAGACAAGACAATGTGGGTTACGTTTTAGTAGATTTATATTTAGAGTCGTGGCTATGAAGCTAGTAGCCATAAATTTTGGTAGGTTTTGTTCATAAATTATTGTAGACGTCAGATCTACCCAATTTATTGTTTTTAGTTTTCTTTCAATTTATTTTATAAGCAGGGGTGGCCCGAATTTTTATTTACAAATTAGTTAATATAATAATTATTTAAATTTATATGTTTATTTCTATTACAATAAATATATATTTTTTAATATATCAAATATATTATTGATGATATTCGATTTTTTTTTAAAACGTATAAATTATTTCATCCAAAAAACAATGTAATTGGTGAAATCATAAGCTCACAACTACATTTTACTCAATCCAATACAATCACTCATAAATTAAATTCTTCTATAAATGTGTCATATATGATATTCACAATTACAACATCTCATATTAGATATTTATATGTACACATTACTCAATTCAATCATGGTATTCATAAATTCAATATAATCCAACCATCTATAAATTCAGTCTTCAAAATATATATTTTTATTTACTCTCTTCTATATCACACAAAAAAAGTGAAAGATCTCTCAATTCAAGTCATATTTTAGAGAATATTATATGTTTACGTTTCTTTTTGTTTTGAAATTAAATTAGATGTCTTTGATGAGATATTGATTTAAATATATAAATATCTTATATTTTGTAGTTTTAATATATATATATTTTCATTTTTACTCACAAAAAATGTATCGTGCACCATATTATATTGATCACCATAATTGTACATTTTCCATTAACTCTTTATATGTTTACAAATTTACTCAAAAATATTTAATTATATTATCTCTATTTTTTTCAAATATGCAAAAATTAAACTATCTATTTTAAACTTAACGTTCACTATCTTCTTATATTTCTCTTTGTTATTTTCAATATCAATCCACTTATTAACTTGAACATTTTAAAATCTTTTATAAAACTTTAATAATGTATTCTCTCAAATATAGTTTAAAATTTGCATAAACTTGTTAATGTTTTAGAATATCATAATTTATATTTCATAACATATATTTTTATATGTTTGTTAAAAGTTTAAAATTTTCATTCAAGCTTCCTAAATCTCCCGTCAATCTACTATTGAACTATTAATCGCTTGTTCGATTATGTTACACTCTTATAAGACTGTATATTCAACTCTATATGTTTTTCTCATATAACCTATTTAAATTTATTTTTTTTTCCTAATTAGATATTAAAATATCATCAATAAGCAATAAATTTTAGAACTTATATAAAAATCTTGATCTAATTCTTCTTAATTTTCTATTTAAATAATATTTTAATTTAATTTATAACAAATTAATACATAATTTAAAAACACGAAATAATCTAAATATTTAGCATCATAAATTTAATTATAGTATGAAAAAATATTCATAAATTAGAACACTAATTATTAATATTTAAAATGAATATTTGTCTAAACTATATAAATAAATCTATTAAAGCTAAATTTAATATCTTAAATGTTTAAATTATTTTTATAGTATTATAAATTTTAAACATTTTTCTAAATTATTATATTTAATAATATTAGGTCATACTAAAAATTAAATGTCATTATGACACTCAATTTGAAAGAATATTGTTTATCACATATCCTATATTTGTATCATATTTTTATTTTCTAATTACATATAAATTTAATGTTGATGGTGTTTTTATTAAAAATTCTAAACTTATTAGATTTTAACTGTATGTTTTTATTTTAATCATTTCATTTTAATGTATATATAATTGAGTTTTAGAAATTTTGAAATTAAGAATATTATTGAGTTAATGATAAAGAATAATAAAAGGAAAGAGAAAAAATTAATGATGGTGATGTGAATATGAGTGAGTTAAAGAGAAAAAATAATAAAAGAAAAAAAAAGAATAATTGAGTTAATGATGCTGATGTGTCAAATGTAGAGAGTTTGGGTAGATGACGTGACATCATAGGAGAAGAGAGTTTTATGAACTTTATATATATAGATGTGACCGTCCAAACCAACTACTGTAATTATTTTGTGTTTGTTTATTATTTCTTTTTCAAATTATTTTCAATTATTCATCATAGTGGAAACTTATTTATACATTAAGTATATATGTCCATTATTGATAGTACGCATGATCTTCTCAATACTCATAATTTTTTATTTTAAAATTAACTAATTAATAAGTAAACTAATTCATGTTACGCTAGTGAGATTAAAGAATAAAAAAAAAAAGTCTAAGCTGCGTCAAAAGTTGTTGCATTGGTGCTTTTTGACCAGAATGAATTCACTAGAATTGGAATATCGAATAAATCATAGGGAGTAAAAGCCCAATACCAGCCCAATATCAAAACCCGATATCGAATAAATCAGACTACTTAAGGCCCAAGACAGAATAGTCCATTGCCAAGTTTAAAAAGCAAAAAAAACTTCAATTTATAAGAAAAGGGTCCACGAAATTAGCAAAAACGGATGCTATAGGTTGATTGCGTAAGGGGAACTAAGCAACCCAAAGCTGTAATTTGCTTTATATATCGAATGAAAGGGTTAGGAAAATGCCACGTCACCGGACGGACAAGTTGGTGGAGGCAAGGCAACAACATTTGAGTGGTTCGGACACGATAGATTGTAATATTAATTGAAAAGGGTTTTGACCAAAAAAAAAAAAAATTGAAAAGGGTAAAGTGTAATGAGAGTGGACCCATTGACAATGATCCTGATGAGATGAGATCCTATGTTCGTATGTGATTTCCAATTTTAATACTTTACGTTACTCTTATTTCTTTCTCTTCTTTACCAAAGTATTTTTGTCTTTTCGTTCGACTGCATATATACTAAATAATAAATAAATGAAAATTTTATTTGTTTTTTTCAGTCAGTTATTTTGAATAAAATTAGTATTTAGCTATTATATTAAGTCATATTTTTTTCCTTTATCCAGACAGCACACTGTATACAGACAGCACATTGTATAAGATTTTACTGATAACTACCCCAAGTGGAATATTAAGAATATTATTATAAACATATTAAAAATTGCATACCAGCTCGACCACCTATAAAATTAATTAATGATGAAAAAATCTTCAACAAAAAATTGAACTAGAAGAAGATAAACATAAATCTTCTAAAAGTGGAAACTGTTGAATATTAATTTTAAAACAATCTCTTCGGCTGCAAGAAACTTTTTCGCCAATAAAAAAGAATAAAAAAAAATGAGTAAAAATATGCGGAATAGAAAATACTGTCGGCAATAGATAAAAATATGTATCTCTACTGTATCATATTCGATACTACTCAATGGATCACTTACTCCGAGGATTCAACCAATCAGAGGTATTAGACAAGATGACCCAATTTCACCATATTTGTATTTATTATGCAGTGAAGATTTCTCCTACCTAATTAAAATGTATTTTAATGAAAAAAGGTTAAGCGGCTATAAAGCCTCAAGATCAGGTCCTGTAATTACTCATTTATTATTTATAGATGATTCAGTATTATTTGCAAAAGCTACAGATTTAAAGGCACAAAGTATAAAAGAAATACTTCACAAATATGCTATAACCTCTGGCCAAGCAGTTAACTACACAAAGTCGGCTATAATCTTTAGTAAAGGTATGTCTCCGCAGGCCAAAAAACAGATATCCTCACTCCTTGGTATTACTAAGATTGGAGGATTTGCAAAGTACTTAGGGTTGCCGGATCAAATAGCTAGGTATAGATCAAGTAGCTTCGATTATCTAAAAAGTAAGATAGATCATAAACTTCAAAGTTGGTATAATAAATTATTGTCATTGCCTGGGAAAGAAGTTTTGATTAAATCAGTCATAACAGCTATTCCTACATATGTCATGAGCTGTTTTATGATACCAAAGAACATACTTAAAAAAATCATGATTGCGGTTAGGAGGTTTTGGTGGTCTCATAAGCCAGACAAGCATAGCATACACTGGATAGCTTGGAATAAGGTAGTAGAATCCAAACAAATGGGAGGTTTAGGATTGAGGGATCTTAGAGCTTTTAATATAGTTTTATTAGCAAAACAAGGATGGCGCTTGTTAACTCAACCTGAGTCCTTATTAGCCAAGGTCTTCTCAGCAAAATACTACCCTACATCATCATTTATGCATGCCAAGAAGTTAATAACATCTAGCTTTGCATGGAAAAGTATTATAGATGCTAAGTCTTTTTTAGAAAAAGGAATAATATGGCATATAGCATCTGGGCAGCAAGTAGACGTCTGGAATGACTCTTGGATCATTGATAAATTGTCCCGACCACCTCCAATAGCTAATAATCCCTCAACTAATATAAGAAAAGTCTCTGACCTCTTTATTTCAGGTACAAGGCAATGGGATAATCGTAAGCTACAAGAATATATGCAACCACAAGATCAAGAATTAATAAGAAGGATTTGCCCATCGACAATCCAAGTAAGGGATCTTGTTTCTTGGTTTTTCTCTAAAACGGGGAATTATAGTGTCAAATCAGGTTATCATCTACAATTACAGTTACAAAAAGATGGACTAATTGTTAATCAAGAGATAGCCAAGTTGCAACATGACTGCTTTAAAGCTGTTTGGAACATGAATGCGCCTCCTAAAATCAAATATTTGTGGTAGAAAATCATACATGACAGGTTGCCTGTGGCAACACAATTAGCAAGAAGAGGCTTATCAGTTGACAAAATGTGCCCATTATGCAAAAAAAGATGAAGAATCTATTAGTCATCTCTTCTTTCAATGTCAGGTAGCCATGGAGATATGGAAAAGGATAGGCCTCCCGACATTGTCAGGTTCTTATTTGAATAACATGTCTCTGGTAGATAATATCTTAATTTATATATGCAGGTTACTAAGCAGTAAAGCAAATTATAATATAGTTCCATTTATTCTCTGGAATATTTGGAAAGGTAGAAATAATATTAAGTTCCAAAATAAAAGAGAGCAAACAGGCCAAGTTATTGTAAAATTTCAACAAGATTTAAAAGTTTGGAAGTTAACAAATGAAAGTTATGTACAAGCCAAGGAAAAAAAGAAGCCGATGACTGATGAATATTATAAGCAAAAACTCCAAACTAACAGTAGATCTTTGGTTTGCAATGTAGATACATCATGGGTATCTTCCAACATGAAAGCTGGTTTTGCCTGGAAGCTATCCACTAAAAGAGGAAGTAGTATCTTGATTGGATCATCTTCTATGGAACCTACAAATACACCATTGCAAGCAGAGACCATTGCATTAAAAATGGCGGTGAAAGAGCTTTCAAGGTTGCAATACACAGATGTTACCTTCGTTGGAGATTGTAAGCAGCTGTATGATAGTTTGCAGCAATCCATGCAATCTCAAAAAAGCATTTGGTGCCCAAATGTCATCAAAATGGATATTCAGGACATTATATCTTTAGCTAGGACAAAGCTGCATTTTGACTTTATGTATGTATCCAGATCTTGTAATCAGGAAGTAGATAGGTTGGCGAAAATAGCCCGAACGAAAACACAATCATATATTGTAACATATACTATGTAATGGTTTTAATTTAATACAATAGTTTGGTCGAAAAAAAAAATATACTGTCGGCTAGAAGAATTTTTTTTCTATTGTGGGTCCCATCTTCATCTGTGGAATGTGGATAAACCTCAGAAAAATAAAAAGATGACCACCTTGTCATCGCCACGTCATATTCGTCCTAGTTCCTATCCAGCTGCAACGGTCACGACCGTTCCACGTGGCGGCGTCCTATGGCTCGATCTTTCGGGAGATAAAAAGTAACGGAATGAGATAATGATATTCATTTATGAGGCAAGTTTTGTAAATAGCCCCCTTGACTTCCTCGATATCTATAACTCACCTATAAACTTTCGTATGTCAAATATGTCCCCAGTCTGCTCTTATCTTCTCACCTTTATTCTACAATCTATTTTAAGCTTGTTCCATAAAATAGTATTTAACTAACTTTTAATTTTTGATAATATTTTCTATTTATATCATTACAATCTATGTATGTTTATCTTTTATATCATATATATCAATATTATACTATACCACTATTATTTTATCATATACTAAAAACTTGGGATATTGAGTGACGGTGATCTATGTGTATTTACAATTTGGGACTTCAAATGTGAATCAAAAAGTTTGCGGACAAAATTGTAAATAATGAAAACTAATATGAGAAATGCATGCAGAGGATAAGGTTAAGCGAGCAGTTTTTGTTCTCTCCCCTCTTCAAAACTTATGTACTTTATCTTCCTCTTCTCTTTCTTTTCCTCTGTGTGAGTTTGATAACTAAAAAGAGATTATTTTTGTTGGGTTTTAAATGTCGATTACGATGGCTAGAGTTGAAGCTCATGTGTTCAATTTTTCCGGTGATAAGCCAGATCAATCTCCGACGAAGCGTTATTGGTTATCTCCGTCTGATTCTTCCGCTTCTCTTTCTCCTTCTTCTTCAACATCTTCTTCTATTGGGAGGGATAGTGACGACAGTGAAGATGACGCCGGAGATAATGAAGTTGAGTCTCCGTATAAAGGTCCTCTTGAAATGATGGAAGCTCTTGAACAAGTCTTACCTGTTAGGTGAGAACTCTCTCTCTTAAAACTTCTAAATTTTGATATTTTAAAACTTTAAAGTGGAATCTTCGTGTCAGATTTTTATGATTATATTTGTGTCAATTTTGTAGGAAAGGGATATCGAAGTATTACAATGGAAAGTCAAAATCTTTCACTAATTTAGCGGCGGAGGTATCGTCGGCGTTGACTTCATCTTCGTCTATGAAAGACTTAGCAAAGCCTGAGAATCCTTACAGTCGTCGTCGTCGGAATCTCCTTTGCCATCAGATTTGGGAGAACAACAAGACAACTCCACGTGGCGGAATCTCAAAGAAAACGATCATAAATACGAGCAGAAGCGCTTTGACACTTGCCATTGCTGTTGCGGCTGGTGTAATGACCGGAGAAGAATTTTCTTCAGGAGGGGACACGTCACCAGGATCAAGTCCAACAACATCTGGATCTCCTCCCAGGCATAGAATGCTTCCTCCTTTGTATCCTCGGAGTCAAGGGTCTTTTGGTAATTTAACATCATCGTCTCAATCGTCGTCGGGTCTTTGTGCTTGGAAATCGTATTCAGTAGCTGATTTTCCGGCGACGGCGAGTGGGATTGGGTTGAACGAATCGTAGGAAATTGTTTTGTTGATTTTTTATTTTATTTAAATATTTTCAAGTAACAGTATCCTCCTCCGGTGAATGTATAGAAGAGCTTCAAAGTTTTTTAATGGATCCAAAAAATTTCTCATTTTTTTTTCTAATTTAATTCGAAAGAGTTATGTTTCTGATTTTACAAAATTACAAGGCAAATGATATGTTTCATTTATTCCAAACAACATTCATTTAGGTTATAATCAGAGACTTTTGCATTTTAAGACAAAAACAAGAAGGACTAAAATGACAAGTAAGCCACCAAAAGAACCACATAGCCTGTGAATCCAGTAAGGATCAAACCTAGTCAAGGTTGGGTCACAATACAAAGACAAAACAATAGCCAAAATCAAGAAGAGAAGCATCACAGAGAGCGAAAACATAAAACCAAAAAGTTCTTCTTCTTCTTCTAGATCTTCCTCTGATAATCTGTCGATGTAGAGAGGTGAGAGCACAGCTAGTACCGACAAGCTTATGGCCAGAACCTTCCTGGACGTAGTAAAGCTCCCTATCATTGGGCTGGATGATCCAGTTTCCATCGAAAAAATGCAGGTACAACAATGATATGAAACTACAATGGTCTGTTTCTTGGTAAGAATATGAACTGAAGATATGAACCGGTTTAGATGGTTTAAGTGAACTATTTACACAAAAAGAGAAGATAAAAAGAAGATTCTTTTGTTTTCTGGTGAATAGTAGTGACCACACACATTGCTAAAACATATTCCAATGGGATCATATGCTTAATACATTTATCTGTCTTTTTACATAAAGCTAGAGCCCAAAAGACATTGTACATTGTTTGTTTACCTTATTTATTTTTTAATTATGAAACTACAAAAAACCATAAGTATTAGTGATAACTATTAAGAGGCCGGCCCAATATGTTTTGGGCCTAACATGTGTTGGGCCTCAGTTTTTATAAGCTCGCTTTTGGAGCAAAATTTTCAAATCGGATTTTCCAAGAAGAGACAAGGGAAATGGCGGATCAGCTCACCGATGACCAGATCTCAGAGTTCAAGGAAGCGTTTAGCCTCTTCGATAAGGATGGTGATGGTATGTTATTGAATTTGTTATTTCTCGATGTATTTTCCTGTGTGTGTATTGAATTCATGAGCGATCTCGATAATGATTCATGACTCAACCAGTGTTTGTTTGTTTGCTCTCGATCGTTTCGAGTTTAGGTTTTGATTTGGCTGATTCTCTGTATTTTCAGTAGTCTCATGTTGGATCTTACAGGTTCTTAGCTGAAGAAAATGCATCAATTGAATCATACTATAAATGGTTAAAATATTGGAAAAAGGATTTGATTGTAAAGCTAAATATGTAATTTCATTCGTATTTTGATTATTCTCTTATTAGTGAAGAACTTGAAAAACTTGTTGTATCTGATAAAATCTTGTCTCTAAAGGTTATATACATGAATCTGGTTGCAGGTTGCATCACCACTAAGGAGCTTGGGACTGTGATGAGGTCTCTAGGGCAAAACCCAACAGAAGCTGAGCTACAAGACATGATCAATGAAGTTGATGCTGATGGAAACGGAACTATAGATTTCCCAGAGTTCTTGAACCTTATGGCAAGAAAAATGAAGGACACTGATTCAGAGGAAGAGCTCAAGGAAGCTTTTAGGGTTTTTGATAAAGATCAGAATGGTTTCATCTCTGCAGCAGAGCTTCGACATGTTATGACAAATCTTGGAGAGAAGTTAACTGATGAAGAAGTTGATGAAATGATCCGAGAAGCTGATGTTGATGGTGATGGTCAGATCAACTATGAAGAATTCGTTAAAGTTATGATGGCGAAGTGATTTTGTTGTTTCTCATAGTGAAGTTTCCTTATGAATTGATTCTGGTTGAGTTGTTTAGAACATGTTTTGCCTCTTTCTCTTTTGTTTGGTTAAACTCTTTATTAGAGGCTCTGTCAAGTATTAACTCATATTTTGCTTCAAAATAACCACAAATAACAAAAATTTCTCATAGACAAAGTCAAAGTCAACGATTTTGTTGTGGATTATCATCTAGTGTTATTTAGTAAATTTAATTGTTTCTTTAATTAAAAGAATTGCCAAAAAATAAAAAAATTAAAGGTAATTATAATTCTAGAAACCAAACCCGGTTTTGTTGATTTTTTTTTTTAATTTGGTTCTTGATTGGAACTAAAAACGGTACCAAATTAGCTTTCACACATATTCAATTTATAAATTTTCCATTCGACAAACAATTAAATTACCAAAAAATAATATAATTAATATATGTTGGGTAACTAGGGTTTTATGTTTTACTGTTTATTGATTCTCTTATATTATCAAACCAGCGCTGCCACCAAAACATTACGCCACCAAATCTTCCATACCTTTGTTTAGGCTCTGACAAAATCTCTCTTAGTCACATTGCATAATCTCCTCCCGATCCTTTAATCCCTATCCTGCTTTTAATCCAATTCAACTGCTTCCGTGTTTTGATTCTGTTTCCGTTAGGGTTTAATTTGAGTTTTGGAGTATCTGATGATGGCGGAGACTAATGCATCATCATTGGCCGATGATCGAGAATTGATCAAACGTGATAGTGGTTCTGCGACTATGTCTCCATGGAAAACAACTGCTTCTCCTGCAGTTACTGTTGATGTTCCTGTAATGGAAGCTCACTCTTGGCCAGCGCTTACCGACGCCGCGCAACAGCCGCGTCCTAAGAATCCTCAGGTTCACGCACATCAGTCCAAAAACGCTCCGACCTCTATCCCAATCCCCTCTCAGGTTATTGTTAATGGAGTTAGATTGTGCTTATTGAGTGTTAATTTCTGTTATATACTGATTGAGTTGTTCTTATAAGGATAGAGCTCAAAGTTATATGAATACTAAATATTCTTTGTGTTCGTGATTGGTTTATTGAATTAGGTATTTACGAATTTGATGCATGATGGTTATGAATTCAACTTGGTTTATTGTTTGATGTTTAGGTTGTAACTGGTCAAAAGAAACCTAAGGCCGGTGGACACCATAACTCATCTGGCTCTAGGAGCAACCATAATGGTCATCATCGTCCTTATTTCATGCATCCTCTACCATATCATCCACCTCCTCCTTTCCCACATATGATGACTGTACCTTATCCTCCATACCCGATTCCTATTCCTGGAGCTCCTGTTACAGAGTCTAGCAATGAAAAGCAACTTCAACCTTCTCCTCTTCCCCCTGTGCTACCACTTCCTCAAGGGGAGCCTGGAAAGCCTTGGCAACATCACATGAGTTTTGATCCCAGAAACATGCCATTACGTGCTGGTCCAAGGAATTTCGTGAGACATCCATACATGGGTCCAGCTCCTGGGTTCTTGGTTGGTCAAGGTAAGATATTGAGTCTTTGCCAATGTGTTTATAAGGGACAGGTTGAGAGTAGCTGATAGAGTTTCATTGTTTTGCCACTAGGTGCATGATTGCTGTTTTTTGTTTCTTTTTTTTCAATATAGGGCCTTTATTCTACTTGCCGGCTCCACCTCCACCTCCTGGTGCTATTAGAGGTTCTTATCCTCCACGCTTTGCTCCATACCCTGTAAACCTGGGTCCTCCAGTACTATCTCCAGAAAAACTCGAGTTAAGGGATAGAGTCATAAAACAAATAGAGTACTATTTCAGGTAAGTTATGCTTCTCTACATCAATTTTTATGCGTTTAAATTATGTTCAGCTAACTCCTTTGCTATGCCTCTGGAATTTTCATTGAGTATTTACTAGCCTTGAGTCCATCTTTTTTGATTAAAAGAAAGGCACCTCATCTTGTTTTGATCATCTTCCCTTGAATTATTCTTTTTTTCAGTGATGAAAACCTTAAAGATGACGGGTACCTCATTTCCTTGATGGATGAACAAGGATGGGTTCCCATAAAAATTGTAGCCGGTTTCAAAAGGGTAATATCCGTTAGAAGAACTTCACTTACTTTTGTTCACATTCGTCTATTATATTATCTCTTTTGTACTCAAATGTGTTACTTTAATTTTTCTTTTACTATTGAATTGCAGCTTAGGGCAATCACCATGGATTTTGAGTTTATTATCTTTGCATTGGGGTTTTCCACTTCTGTTGAAGTGCAGGTTAGACTACCATAAGCCTCCATTTTTCTTTTCTGGTTAAAATGATGAATAGAATTTGTTACTAGCACATGTTGTGGGGTTTAGATTAATTTTGGTATAAAAATTGTTTCTTTGAACACTTTTGTTTCATTCTTTTGTATTTCTGTTGTGGTGAGGCTATCACCAAAAAAATTTGGTTAGAGTTTTGTCTCTTAAAGAAGCCCTCTTTAATTATTCTAACCTAACTGAGTGCTTGATTGGTTTCTACGGGTGTAAGACTATTGTCTCTTTCATCTGTTGGATCATAATTTGTATTTCATGTATTTTTACAGGGTGACAAGATACGCAAGCGTGACAAATGGTCTAAATGGGTTCCTAAATCTAAAAGATCAGTCTCTGAAGAGAAAATTGAAAACGGTGACAAAGAACCCTCAGAAACAAGCAAAGATACTTTTGGAAACCCTTCAAAGGGTTTTTCAAAGTCTACCATACCCGACTCCTCTTCGGAAGCAGTAAATGTTTTCTTTAATTGGAGAAATTTTGTAAAACCGACGATGAAATTTCACTTTTTTCTATCATGTGGTGCAGGAAGCTCAGTCGTCAAAAGCTAACGATTATGAAAGTAATAATCTGAAATCATCATCATACGAAAAAGGAAATATAGATGTCTTGTCAAGCGATTTTTCAAACACTTTCATGCTTGACGAGGAATTAGATCTCGAGCACAAAAGCCCGAGAAAGAGTGGACTCTCAATGTTCAAAAGGTAGTGCATTCATGACTTAATTACTCTAGATATTTTCTCTATGAATCTAAAACTGCATACATAAAGCACTGCGATTGATGCTTTGGTTTATTTGACTTTGTGTAGGATTGATTATGAAGACGATGATTTGACTATTGATGATCATCAGGATATTCAGAAACTCATAGTTGTTACCCAGGTATTACATGAAACTTGTTATATATTTACTTGAACACTGTGTTGGTGGAATCAGTTATTTATGTTCTGTTATATGCTGAACAGAATAATGGTAAAAGTGATGGCACTGAAACCGGTAAGACGAAAGCAAAAGACATTCCTAAGGAGGTTGCTTCCACAATAAACGATGGTCTTTACTACTTTGAGCAGGTTAGGAATCTTTTGCTAAATGATATTATTTACCTTCATGGATTCCAATTTCTAATCAGTAATAGTAACAATGAAACAGGAGATCAAAAAGAATCGATCTGGCCGTAGTAGGAAGAACAACTCTCATTTTGATAACAGAGATGGAAAAATCAAATCTGGAGGAGGATTGAGTACTAAATTAGGTGAAAATTCCGCAGCAAATGATGGAAGTGAAGATCATGGAGTCGCTACTTCACGAAGGAAGCAAAGTAAAGGAACACACAAACATCGTATGTATGGTGCACAAAGGTTCTTCCCAAGTAACATGAGAAACCAAGGAAATATATCAGAGAGTCCTCCTAGTAGCTCCATTGGATATTTCTATGGTTCTACACCACCAGACAGTCATGGGTCAGCACCCTCGTAATCCATTATATTCATATCTTGTTCTTATTTGTTTTTTACTTTTGTTAATACTCTGTATTGATGTTTCACAGCCCTAGAGTTTCAAAATTGAGTTCATCGCCGCAGTGCACACTTTCTGGAAGCAGTCCACCTGTTGGTTCTTTACCAAAATCATTTCCACATTTTCAACATCCGAGCCACCAGTTGCTAGAAGAAAATGGGTTTAAACAAGAAAAGTGAGTCTATGGTTATTTGGTTAGACAACTTGAGTGGGAGGATAAGATTGTATCTTGTGGTGTTCTCTGTTCTCATTCGTTTTAAATCTACACATAGGTACTTGAAGTATCGCAAGCGCTGCTTAAACGAAAGGAAGAAGCTAGGCAGTGGAGGCAGTGAGGTTAATTTCATGCTTTTAACTGTCACATATAAAATTACTCAAATCAATGTTTTGTCTAATTAGAGATCCTAACCTTAGTTTCTAGTATTGTGTCTGAATTTTGGCTGTTAAATTTGGCAGGAAATGAATCATTTGTATCGATTTTGGTCATATTTCCTCAGAGATACATTTAAACCGTCTATGTATGATGATTTCAAGAAGCTTGCTCTTGAGGATGCAGATGAGAATTACAATTATGGATTAGAGTGTCTCTTTAGGTTTTATAGGTAATACATACTTCATACACATGCTTCTGTTTTCCATCTCCATATTCACATCGGATGAAAAACTAATCCAACCGATCTTGATCTGCCTTGTTTGTTCAGTTATGGTCTGGAGAAGCACTTTGTTGAGGATGTTTACAAGGACTTTGAGAATCTATCACTTGACTCTTATCACAAGGGAAATCTTTATGGCTTGGAGAAATATTGGTAAGTGTTCTAGTGGGGTATACAATACTTCTGCTACTGAAACTGTGATATTAACATAGTTTCAATGCATTCTTTTAGGGCGTTCCACCATTATCGAGGCAAAAAGGAACCAATAAAGAAACACCCTGAGCTAGAGAAGCTACTTAAGGAAGAATACAAAAGCATAGATGACTTCAGAGCAAAGGAAAAAGAAAACAAGTCTTAAAATTATGTGAAGTAAAGAAATTGATTTTGCTACAGAGCAAATGATCCTTAAAACCTTGACCTAAACTTTTTTAGTGACCAAACAAGTGAAGCTCATCACTCTGGATTTTAAAGGATATTTTCACTTGATGGTGTTTTCTTTTATGGTGTAATTTAAAAAAAAAAAAAAAAGATTTTGATGCAGCAAACAGAGCTTTGACTGAAGAGGCGTTCATCTACAAGAGAGTATCGCCCTCTCCTCAGAAGTTGTAATCTTTTCTTCTTCTTTTTTTTTGTATATAGAGATTTCATTTTCTAGTTACTCAATTTTGAAAAAATGATTTCAACTCTGTAAAAACAAATAAGAAATGTTTTTATTACTCTAAAACAATTTTTAGTTACATGAACTGAAGTATCACAACTTTGATATATTTGACTGACACCTTTGGTTTATTAGAAAACTGGTTTAGTGCTGGTTTAATTAAGGACGGTTTTGTTTCATAAGCAATTCTCTGGTTAATCCACAACCGAGCGCCTCGTTTGGTATCTCCATCTCTTTGATCTGGTCTAATCCCTCGGCAAAAACCACACCCATACCCATATGCAAATGCGGTTCAATGTGACAATGAAAAAACCAAACCCCAGGATTATCCGTTATATATCTTAACGCCGTCCATCCATAAGGAAACAACACTACCGTGTTCCGTAACGGCGGATTTTTTAAATTAAACGTCTTCTCGTCAACTCCAGGCTGGAACTTCCCTTCTCCGTAACCCAAAACCCAGAAATCGTGGCCGTGAAGATGCCATGGATGGATCTCACTGATTTTACCTCTCAAAACGTTTGCGTTCTGGAGAATCACGTCCACGACGATTCCTGAAGGGAAACTATAGATTCCGTTACCTTTCGTGGTCTCTGGCTTCACCGGCGGCTTCATAATGTCGTAATTATCAATTGTGAACGTCTTTGCCGGAGATTTCAAATCGTACGCCGTTCTTAAACCGTATTTGATGGATCCTAGGTACGGTGTCACTGGTACGGACAATGAAACGTCGTTGATTGCCCATTTTGTGTAACCGTCTAACATATTCTGTGTGTTGAGGAGGATGAGTTGGTCGTCGGCTTTCTCCGGTGGCGGTGGATATTCTCTAGAGGCGAAGATCTTCTTCGTGAAGCTTTTGCTTCGTTCTATGTCGTCCCATAGGGGAGTTACCGGCGGCATATTAGCTGGGTGTGCTTCAGTGGCACCCACGTAATTTAATATGGTGAGTCCCTGGGTAGTATTAGGTTTCCGGCCACGAACGCCGACGGAGATCCAGTACTTCTCGGATGGATATTGATGAGTTCGAATAAGAACGGAATAGGTCTCTCCGGAATAAATGTCAATATCCTTGACGGTGAACGGTTCGACATAGTTGCCGTCAGCTTCAACGACTTCTAGCTCGTGTCCCTGCACGTGCAAAAAAGCCACACGTGTGACCCTAACAACATTATTTTATTTGCATCAGATAAATGTAACGCTAGTTATAATATTATATAGTTATCATGTTAATAGAAATAAAAATGAAAGAAAATAAAAGTTACTTGAATGGCCAAGTTAAGAGAAGCAAGAGCAGTAGTACTAGCTATACGAAGACGATAAACTCTATTAGGCTCGACCCTAAGAGTATAAGGTGCACACTGATCATCTTCTCTAAACGTGCACACATGTTTATCTCCTCCTTTGCTAAAATACGCCGCTAGTGAACAATTAAACTGTCCTCTTCCATTGATCAACAAGCTCTGTGGTTCACCTATCCAACGCATGGGCTTAGAAGAGAGGGCTAGTTCTTGCCTATGAATGCTTTGGTGCCACCAGTCACTGAGTAAGATGGAACGTTCATCATCGTAAACTAATCTCTCTTTGGCTGATTTCACTATTAACATTCCATATAGTCCAGCTGATCTTTGCATCCCATAGTGTCCATGGTAGAAATATGTTCCTGCCTGCACAGTATCAATTATTTACCCTTGGGTTAAAAGTTAAAAAGAAGAGAGGGTAAAAAGTAAAACCTTATCGAGAGTGAATTCATAAGTGAAAGTTTCGCCAGGGTTAATAGGACATTGGGTCAAGCCTGTTGCTCCATCAGCCCATGGAGTTGCTCTCTGTTTCATTAAAATTCAATATTACAGATTTTATAACATATTTAATTACGTATTTTGATTTAACAAACCTGACGTATGCCATGCCAATGAATGACAATACCTTCCGTTGAGAGTTTATTGATGACGTGGATTTTGAGAATGTCTCCGGCAAAGGCCTTTATTTCCGGCCCTGGAAACTGGCCGTTGATGGCAATAACGATACCTTCTTTACAGTCCGGCCACCAGAACTTGCACTCAACCTCCCACGTTGATTCTATTAAAGCAGCGGACACCGAGTGAGCCATCACAACAATCATCACCCACCACACAGTTAACAAAACCATGGTTTTTTATTTTAGTTGCTGAATAGTGTGAATTATAAAATAGCTTATTATCTTGGTGTGTGTATATATAAAGAAAAGGGAATTGTTGTTTTTAATTTTTTAAAAATTATTCACAAACTAAAAAACAAAGTAGCAATTTATTATTTTATTTTGTTTTTGTGCTCTCAGAGAAACAGTTCTTGATTTTACGTGGATGTTAGTGTTTGAAGTTAAAAATTACAAAAAATAAAAAAGACAAAGAACAATCGATGGGACCATATATATTGGCAGTTACGTATAGAGGACATTTGAGTATTTCAATGTCGATAGGTATTCGGTTCGGATTGTTCAAGTTAAAAAAACATTCTATTCAATTTAATCGATAACCAAATAAATATAAAAATTATGTTTATATTTGAATTAGTTTGTTTATTTGGTGTAAATTAAACCGAACAAACTGACATTTTATTCGGTTTTAGTTTAAAATTAATTTTTAAAAACCGAATGCTTAGAGCATCTCCAACGGGGTTGTTAAACAAATTTTATCAAAGTTTCTTAATATTAAAATAACATAAATTACATTGGAAAACGTAAGAGCTTTTGTTTAACAGTAGACTCTTAATTAAGATCCTTAAAAGACAGTTTTTAATACTTTTTATGTTGATATGTGTGAACTTTTATTAAAATACTAATAAGAATCCTAAAAGAGTTTCTTACTATTGGAAATGGTCTTAGAAGTTAGAACTAATTTCAGTTGTACTAAAAGTGCATATGTAAGTGGGTTTCTATCATTACAAAACTTATGCTGTAACGTATGTGTTAAACTTGTGAATTCATTGCTGTTACTATTGCTTTTAAAATGAGAAGTTTGTCGTATGTGGCTGAGTGAACAGCTCATGTTGTTAAAGTGAATGGATGGAATCACGTGAAAGTGTGAAAGAGAACAAAATAGAGTTTATACTCTCATCCCACAACGCAACCAACAAGTGTTCGATCCACCTTCACTATGCATGTCATTGTTACATAACTACGAAGGTATTTAAACTAAACTGAATACATATTAGTCCACAATATGGACAAGTAATAATCCAATGATTATAATTTGTGAACATTTCTGTTTTTTTTTTGCAAATTCTTGAATCACACATGTGACTAGTCATGGGCATTCCGTTCGGTTTATCGGTTTACCAAAAACCAAACCGAATTAGATCAGTTTCAAGTTATTCGGTTTAAGACGAATAAACCGAACTAACCATTTTTATTTTTACTTTAGTTTTTGGTTTGGTTTGACTCAGTTCGGTTTGAATTAATATTCAGTTTATTTGGTGAACCAAATAACAGTAAAAAATCATGTTTCGGTTCGGATTATTTGGTTTAATTTACACCGAATAAACCGAACAAACCAAATAAACCGTACCAAAATATGTTTTCAGATTTATTCGATTTATTTAGATTAATCTCGGATTGAATTCAAAAATAATTTTTTACCCAAACTGAACCGAACCGAACAAACCGATATTTTTTTCGATTTTACTTCAAAACTAATTTTTCAAAACCGAGTAAACAAATAAACCGAATGCCCCAGGCTACATGTGAGTAATACAGACTCTGTATTAATTATGTTCTGTCCACGAATACGATAATGATTGATAAGTCGACCCTAGTAACACGGCATTCCGATTCAATTCCTTTTTTCGATTTTAGGATAACCCAATTTAAACATTTGATTTAATTCGATTTGGTTTTATATCCACACCTCGTAATAACAATGGACAAAAATGGTTCTAAATAAAACACCCAAAATCCTCATTTTCTTGTGGTTATATATAATACATGTTACACAAATCTGACAAATAACTTGATAAGCACATCAATACAAATCTTACTTCAACAACGAACATTACAGACACATTTAGAGATATTACATAGAGAGACCTCAGTCTTTGGAAGGTCTATATCTCATTTGAGTTTAGATGATTACTGATTCGATTCTTTTAACAACTACATATATACTTATTATATAATAAATAAAGTGGTTTGAATTGTTCTTACAAGGTCATCCCCTTCAAGTTTTGCCAGTTGTTTTAGGTGCAGTTAGTGTCATAGCTTGCAAGACCAAGTAACTCCGGTCCCTCCAATCGCGGGTTGTTCTCAAAACTGCACAATTTTTAAGTGTTTATATGAAAGTATGAAACAACCTATTCAATTGATTATTTCTTCAATAGAACTTGTTGGCTATGTGAAAAAAGAAACTTACTTCTGTAAAGGAATGTGTACAAAAGGTCCACTTGTTGGGATTGTTCCACATAAATCATTGCTTGAGACATCACTATGAAAAAGATGACAAAGACAATACGATTTTTTTCTAAGCAAAAGAACGAAGTCAAAAGAACAGAAGTGGAGAGTTAGGATGCAATACAAAAGAGCTGAACTTACACAACTTTAAGGCTTGGGATTTTGGTGAGTTCTCTAGGGATTGGACCAGTCAAGTGGTTGTCATTAAGTCGTCTGCCAGATTAAAAAGTTTCTTAGAGGGTCAAGGTTCATAAGAGAGACATCACAAGAAGAATCTAATCACATGATGATACAAAACACCATATATAAACCCTCTTGTTATTTTACTCGGTGGGTATTGTCTGGTGTGTTTGTATAAGAATTTGAGAGCAACTTACAGAAAGACCAGAGACTTCAATTTTCCCAAAGAAGTAGGAACTTTCCCTGTAAGATTGTTGTTGTACAGATCTAAGCTGATGAGATTCTTCAGATTACCAAGTTCTGAAGGTATAGTTCCTTCGATGTTGTTCTTGTAGAGCTCCCTATGTCAATCATAGAAAAAGTAAAAGAGCCAATCTAGATTGTGTATTACATAAACAATCTCAAAGTAGACAGTTCAGGAGCATTATATGGTTTTCAACTCTATTTCCACTATCTATGTACATTAAAGCTGGTATAGGAAAAAGGCAAAAGAGTGATGACATACAAGTACTGTAAATGTTCGAGCTTCCCAAGCTCGGGTGCAAGATGTCCAGAAAGGTTTGAATTTCCCAAATCCCTGCCAAAATAAGCATAAACTATTAGAAACACTATTAACTGTTCTCTTATTTCACCAAACAGTTCTGAGAGATAATCAGAGATAATCATAATATTTCTATTCTAGAATATTTGTTTTCACAGGATCTTCCACAATAAAAGCTTTAATGATGAAATCTAAAAATAGAAACTAACCCAGAATCTATTATCCTAAAATTATGGAGACTGTTATAAATAGAATCTCTACAGACTGATTCTGGGAGAGTCAACTTATTCAAAACAAGAGGCTTAAGAGAAAAGAAGGTATTACACTCGAGTGACGTGTTTGTCTTGGTTACAGGTAACATGGAACCATGTACATGGATTAACAAGAGTTGAATCCCAGCTCTGGAGTACATGGTCTGGGTCTGATAAACTATGGCGAAGAGCGTAAAGAGCATCTCCTTCAGAGTTTGCTTCCACCACATGAATCAAAGCTAAGGCTATGGTTAGTGTAGCTAAGAGGAGCTCCCATCGATACGCCATGTGAGCTATTGAAGGATGAAGAGAAAAGGATTTGAGTATATGGAAATTAGGGTTTCGTTCGTTCCCCTCCCTTTTAAGAAATCGATAGGAAATAAAATACAACTTCTCGAGTTTTTTTTTTTTTCTCACATTTATTATTTTTTTTTTCCTATTTCCTGTTTGATTTTAATAGTTTTGAGGACAATTCTCAAAATACCACCAAATAACTTTAGTATTGAAATAAGTATTTAAAGAGATTTGATTTATAATAGGATGTGAGAGGATTTGGTTAAATTTGAATGAATTTGAAATTCTGTTAAAAAATTCTTTGAAATTTCACATAAAAAAAATGAGATTTTGGTCATTGTGAAATCCCACCTGAAATCTTTAAATCAAATCCTTATACTGTTTTCAATAACAGTAGATTTCATGTTACTTTTAAAAAATCAATATTTCAATAACATTAAATTTCAATAATTATTTTAAAATTCATGTTTCAATAACACATGATTTGGTATTTTAAATCAAATCTCTCCAAATCACAAGTTAAATACCTCCTCCTAATTTCCACAAATATCACTAAAATTAATTTAAGACAACATTACAATTTAATAATTCAATTGGATTAAAAATTAGATTATATTTTTGAAAAATTACACAAAATCCAAACAATAAATACTAAACTCAACCACTAAATACTCAACCCAACTAATAAAAAACTAAAGCCAACCACTAAATAATCAACTCAAATATTAAATTGAAAATATGATTTTAATAAAAATAGTATTTATGTCTAATTAAAAAAAAATGTAATTTTGTCCCATAAATTATAAATAATGGTATTAGAAATAATTATTCTATTTTTTTTTATCAAGCTTGTTTTTTATTCCATTAGAGATAAATATATAATTGAATAAATGTACTTTTCAAAATTGATTTTTAGAACTTTCAGAAAAATCTGGAAAACGTGGGATTACATGAATTTTACATACACACATTAAAAATAACTCATTAAAAATCTTGTATAACTTGGTTGGTCAAAGAAGTTAAAGAGAATTTGTCTTGCGTTATAGTCAAAATTGGAGACTAGAGGTGGGTCTTCTAATTGGTTTAAAAATCTTGTAAGTTGTTTGGTCAAAGAAGCTAAGAGGGTTCTGTGGCGTTAGTCAAAAGTCAAAACTGGAGACTAGAGATCACGCGGAAACATACAGTGATAACTAAAACGAAGATAAATGTGACATATTTACTTTTGTTAATTTTATAACGAATTGTTTATTTCACTGATGGATTACGAGTTTTATACACTAAGAGAAAAAAAAAAAGTTATGAAACATAAGAATTAAGATTTAAGAATTATTCGGGTATAAAAAAACATTTCGATAATGGACAAGCACAAACACTTATAGTCGGAATAAAAGCAAGTTAGCAACTCCACTCTTCCTTTTGAATAGGAGTTTAACCATAGCAACCGGAAAACATATGACCACGACAAGCACAGCCACTTAATTGTATTTGCTTAGCATCATTTTTTTATAATTATTATCTGAGAAATGTAGCGTCTTAAGAATTCATTAGTCCTTGAAATGTAGTGCCTTAAGAAATGTGGTGCCTTGAGAAATGTAATGCCTTAAGAATTTTTCATATCTCATTATGTTTTTTTTCCTTTATTAATAATATATATATGAGATTCGACGGAAAAAACAAAAAAAGAATTTGACAAACCCACTGTTAAAATAGAAACTTAAGCCCTTTAATAAATATGAGTCTGTGAAACCCAGACGTTTAACGGGCCAGCTTTGACAGGCCTTTTTGTGTTGACGTGTTTTTTTTTTTAACTTCTAATTTTATTAAATTAAAAAATCTGTAATATAATCGTTCAACAAATTTCTCATAATAGTTTTAGGAGGATATAAATAAATTTTTGAAGTAATTAACTGTAAATTGGTCAATTTAGCTAATGAATCTTCCACTTGGTTGCATTTTCTTGGCATCGAAACAAATGAAATAGAAGTAAAGCGATTAGTTCATGTATGTATATCATTGATAAGAGGTTGTAGGCCAGCATTACTACGTAGTTCAAAAAGGTTAACTAGTTCAGTATTATCACCTTCCATAATGACAATACGGACTCCACGACGCCAAATTGATTGTAATGAATGTAACAATGCTAGTCCTTCTGCTTCTAGAGGGTTGTACCCTTGTTTCAGCCGTGTAGATGCTGAACATATATATGTACCTCTATCATCCCTAAGAATCCATCCAACACCAGTAGAAGAAGAGTTGCCGAGGACTGGTCGGAGAGAACAGAAGTCCCCGGAGTAGAAGCAATATCTAACCATTCTTTTGTGTTTTCAAGCGCTTTCATATTGACAGAGTTAATGGTATGAGACACTCTTTTAAATACGAGATCATTCCGAGATTTCCAAATTTGCCAAAAAAACCCAAAAAACACTTTGATGAAACATTGATGATGGTGTAGAGTTGTGAACAGTGAGGAGCTCTTCAATATTTTGTTCCAACGTGTTATTGCAATGTGAGCGAGAAATACCCAGATTTGTAGCTTGTCAAACATGTGATGCATAATCGCATTGAAAGAAAATATGGTTGGCTGTTTCCAAATGTTGACAACATCTCCTACATGTAGCATCAATTGGTATACCTCGACGATTTAATTCGACTCCAGAGCCAAGAGCCGAGGATAGAATTCTCCATAAAAAATGTTTTATTTTAAGAGGTATATTAGTCTCCCTGTTAGGATTTATAGTATAAAGTTAAATGGGAGATTTTTGTAATATCCGTGTACGAGCATGACGTCAGAAAACTTCGGGAAAGTGTTCGGGGAACTCCGAGAAATGCTCGGAATGTGTTTTAGTTGGTTCGTGACAGTCTTGAGAGTCACCCGGTCGGGTGATATATAGGGATCGACCGGGTGAGACCTTGGCTAGACTGGCCGAGTGCTTGGGTGATCGATCGGGCCATTG
>KE159096.1:56718-85172 GCA_000411055.1 Leavenworthia alabamica | reverse complement strand
TTTTTTTCTAGACACAGACCAATAAGATTAATCCACGTCAGATTTTGTAATCACATATTCAAATATTTGGCCAGCTGTGAAGGGTTGACGATACCATGCAAATGGACCCCATCTACCTTGAGGATATTAGCCACCTCCACATATCTCCTCCTTTTATGCTCGATCGGCTCAACATCATGACTCGGCTTAGTCTTTCCAGATTGGGCCGTTAATGGGCCGGCTTGGGCTCGAGCTGGATTCCACTCTTCTCCAAAGAATGTGCCATTGCTGAGAAACTCATGAGCCAAGTATCCAGCTAGGAGATTGTTAGAACCAACAGGCTTGGCTACAGCGGTGGTAGTTGGTGGTGGAGCGAACGTCGGAGTTTTTTTGAGGATAGATTTAAGAGGGTACGGTGGTGGCTTTTTCACGGTGGTTTCTTTCGGTTTACCAGCGACGGTGCTGGGGTTAACTCGACGTGGGGGAAGACGCATTGTTTTGGTATTCATGGTGTGGTTTACAAATCAATGCAAGCCACGTCAGTAATAAATAATTTTTTAGAAAATAATTACTGCTGTGAAACAGTAATTTTAAAAGTGAGGCTTTTTTATATAGTTAAAAAAAAAGAGAGAGAAAAAAAAAAGACACAGGAAGAGAATGAGAATGGACAAAGGTATCATCAGGTTAAGACAATTTATAGATTCACAACAAATAACTAACCCTTTAATATTCAATAAATTACAGATATGCCACTCATGGTGAATGACTTAATTATCCTTTATTTATGACCATATCATCTATTTGAATTAATTTTTGTTAATCCCTTGAATGGATTCCATTCCAACTTTGGCATGCAATGATTATATTATGCTACTACTTTATTTCATCTTTATTATTTTCTAAAAAATTTTAGAAATATATTTATTAATTATTTTTAAATTGACTTATGCAAGATTTATTTTTGAGACGTTTCAAAAAATATCTCAGGAATACAATTTTCCAAAAGTACCACTATTTGTTGTTTTTGACTATTTTTTTAGTTACCATAAAAATAAAGATTTAACGTTTTCTTATAAAGTATGTGATAAAAATGCTTATAAGGGTTTGGTAAAGCATGCTATAAAATATTTGTATAATTTTTGTGTTTTATAATGTTTGTATGATAAGAGATATATATAATAAGGTTTTCCAGCTATTATTTCTGTTTTATCGCGAAATTTGTTTTCACATTTTAAGATAAAATATATTTTCTTTTTTAAAAGATTGTGTTTCCTCGTTTTTAGTCGAATTATATTTTTGATGGTTTTTGAAAAATATATTTTCATATTTTTTTGAAAAATTATGTTCCAACATTTTTGCTGAAGAAATTTGTTTTTGTGTTTCTGTTTTTTTTTGCGAAAAAATATGTTTGCGTGTGTTTGATGCGTAATCATGTTTTTGCGTTAAATATGTTTTCACATTTTTACGAAAACTTATGTTTCTATATTTTTGGCGTGAAATTTTTCTTTCGTGTTTTTTGACAAGAAAAATAATGTTTTCGCGCTTTGGTGAAAAAATATGTTTTTGTATTTTAAACGAAAAAATTTGTTTCACAGCATAGTTTAGATGGAAATATTTATTTGTGTGTTTAGTGATAAATATGTTTTTATGTTTTTTTGCTGAAGAATTGTTTTTGTGTTTACGTTAAACAAATTTCGAAATTTTGTGTTTATAGTGTTTGGCAAAAAATATGTTAACGAATCAATGCAAAAATTTTGATCATAAAAAAAATATATTTTTTGGGTGTTCTATTAGATCCAATTATTCATAAAATTTCTACTCATTTGACCCATTATTCATTTGATATATTATCTATTTTTTCTCTTAATTCATTGAAATTAACTTTTTCAAACATAAGGATCATGAATTACGGATTAAACCGATTCGATTTATGATCTATAATTCATTTCGACATCCAAAACTAATGTTTAAAAGATTTTATAAGAGATATATATTATGGTTTGGCCACCTTTATTTCTGTTTTTTTTTTATGTTTTACTTAAATGAGAATATGATTAATTTCTTTTTGTTGGAGATGAATTTTGTTGTGGATATAAAAAATCTGAGACAAGCCTCTTGATGGTTAACCTCTCGTACAAATATCATCCAAAAATTAAAAAAAATAGTCAGATTTTAATCCGAGTTTTTATACTAAATTCGTAGTCAACCATAAATTAAAAATTGTTACTCATCCATTATTAATAACGTATATGTCACAAATATGATATGGCATACTTTTATTGTTCAATGTTAATTTTTTGAACTCATGAGTCATGACCATTTACATTTTTTTCTTAGATGATTTTGACTACGAACTTTAGCTATATCTTTAATACATTAACTTATGAACTTGGAATATATTATGTAAATTATAATATTTAAATTTTAATTTATATAAATATTATAAACTTCTAAAATGTTTATAATACTATAGGAGAATAATGTTGGAAAAAAATTAATAAGTAAAAAAAAAATAGAGTCTGCGTAAATGGACTAAGCCAAACTATAATAATGCGCGTGACCATGTCCATTCTTAGGGGCGTTTTGAAACACGTGTCACATTTAGCTATTTTATATCATTTTTTACATATATTTATGTATTTTATTTACTTGAAAGCCAAATATCACTTGCTACAACACTTTAGATATAAAGTCTTAAATCCAAAACCGACTCTGATGCCTAGCTAAGCAAGTCATTGTTTGCAGTTCTATATTTATAATCGAATTTCAATCTCTAAATTTCATAAATTCCTTTTAGTTATATCTCCTAGGTTCGAACCATCATTGAGACATGTAACAACAACTCCATTAGTAAAGAGTTAAACACACACAGATCTCGCAGCCTTTTTAAGTAAGTGTTCTTCATTAACCACAAGACAAGTAGATTAATCAACTTACGAATTTTTCATCTTTATGGCTGTATGGTTTATTTCAACTTAATCAGGCATTATTACAAGTTACATTATTACAGAACACTATAAATAATGCTTCTTCATTCAACTTGAACTCAGAAATCAAGAAACTGAGAACTCAACAACCAACTGTTGATATGAGTCTCTAGGGATGGACATTCTGGTTTACGGTTTCGATTTTTTCATTTTTTCAATTTCCCACAGTATACAGTATACGTTTTGATACGGTTTGGTTATGTACTTATGTTATCTCGTAATTTCGATCTTATCTTTCTAGATTTTTTTTATTTTTTTTCTTTTTAAATTTTTTATGCAATTATTTCTAAAATATATTTTTAAATTACCTTAACTCGAACTAATATAATTAACTAAGTATATATTTAAATGTATATTAAAAAATAAATTAAAAAAAAAAACCAAAAAATCAAATGTTTTTACACTTTAAAACCGTAATCAATTCAAAACCAAAATAATTTTAAAACAATAACTAAACGGGTTTTTAAACAAAACTGAAACACTTATTTACGGGTCGGTTCGGTTGTTACAGTTATCATGCCCATCCCTAGTAGTCACTCAACTTGGTTATCCACATCGCAAACCACCATCAGCGGATGCGGCAGTGTTGAAACCGAGAAGAATAAATACTCGAAACCTGTTCCAAGCTACGATGAAAGATCTATTTGATGCTTTTATTTTTCCAAATGTGATTCAAAGTTTTAAACTTTTTCTTCTTTATATTATCAACACATACAAATCCATATAATCAAATCTCATTTTATCGAACAAATAACACTCAAATAGGAAAAAGTAAGCAAAAATCAAAATGGTTCAAAAAAAAAAAGCGACTAAAACGCAAACGCTGTTTCTTATTATTAACAGTCGACGCCACACTGCTTAAGTAACGGACCAGTCTGCTTCGGCAAGAACGGATCGATTCGAACCCAAACCAAAGAGAAAATCGACGCAAGAAGTATAGACCAAAGAACAACGATCGTCGGAGTTCGGTTTTGGCGACCCATCAAACCCTTAAGGAAAGGGTAAAGATGAACAATAACCCAAAACGCAAAAAACAGTTTCCCAAACAACGGTCCCCAACCACCATAACCGTTATTAATAGCGTCTGAAACTCCGGCGACAACACCGACCATGTTAAGGATAATGAGAGTAGTTGGAGGGATGAGAAGAGTGGTCCATTTGAAAAGGTAAAGATCACCAAACTCATCAGTTTCATCGGTAGCTCCTTTAGATGTAACAGTGAAGTTAGTGTCGACACCGAAGAGGACTTTAAGAAGACCTTGAAAGACGGCGAAGAGGTGAGCTGAGACACCACCTATTACCCAGAATTGCTCGTTACGCCAAAGGTCATTGATGCTCACGTTGCTCCACCGGAGCTCTAAGATGGCTGTTGCAATGATTGATAAGAAGAGAGCGAGGAACCATATGCTTGCGAAGTTGTTAATCTGAAAATCGAAAGAGAGAAATGTAATGTTATATAAAAGTCATGATAATGTCTTTGATTTTGTGAGTTTGGAGGGGGATAAATCAAAAACTATTAGGGTAAAAGTTTGAATCTTTAGAAACCTAAGGGGTAAAAATATTAGTATAGTGACTGAATAATCATTTTTAAGACTGAACATAAAATCGAAATCCCAAAGCAAAATCTGAATTTGAACCAAAAAATTCGATCCGAAACTTTAAATAATTCGAACAAATTTTAAATTTTTGTATATGGATATTTGAATCCGAACTGAATTCGAATCAAAACTAAAAATATAATTATATATTTATAAATATTAATATATTTATGTTTGATATAATTCAATTATCTGGTCACAATTATAAAATCTAAATTTTAAGATTAAACTAATCAAATAACTAAAATATTCTAAAAGTTTTGGTTATATTTGTGAAATCATAACCAAAATTTATTAAGTTTTTAATAAATTTAATTTAAATTAAACAATTCTGTTTTATTTTCTCAATATTTTAGGATATCTAATATCAAATCTGAACCGAATAATCCAGAATCATATAAATAAAAACTCTCGAATCTGAACTATCTATATCCTAAAAAGTAAACCAAATCCGATCCAAAATCCAAATGAACATACCTAATTATTTTTGTAATTTTGAAAAGGAGGTGAATCACAATTATTTATAACTTAATGGTTCAAAACCTAAACAATTAGGAATTTAGGGGTAATAAAAGAAAACAAAACATACCGTAGGAATGATGAACTTGCCGGTGAGAAGACAAACAGCCGGAATAGTACAATAAGCGAGCAAAGGGATCGAAGTAAAAGGATAAACAATAGTATTGATATAAGCAAGACGTTCTAGAATCTTAAGTTGACCTCCCCAAGCATACCATAATGGACAATGTCTACTAAAGAAGATTTCAACCGAACCAAGTGCCCATCTAAGCACTTGATGTAACCGGTCTGATAAATTGATCGGAGCTGAACCTTTAAAAGCTGGTCTTTTAGGCATACAATATACTGATTTCCAACCTTTACAATGCATTTTGAATCCTGTAAGGATGTCTTCTGTTACTGATCCATAAATCCACCCAATCTGATAATACAAATGTTAAAATAAAATATTAAGTATTAAAGTCCACGCTCAAATAATTATTAATTTATTATATATTATAATATATTAGACCTTGCAAAATTACTAGGAAAAAATTATAACTCGTAAAATTTTATTTGTTTTTAATCAAAGCTCAATTTTCTATAATTAGTATTTTTTAAGTGAGATATTTTTCGATTATAATTAATTTTTAAAAATTATAAAATAGTTAAAAGATAATTATAAAAAGCTACCATATTTTTATGTCTTTTTTTGTTTCAAATACCACCACTAGTTTTTTTCCCAATATTACCATAAAATTTTATCTTAAAATGAATTTAAAATCTTATGTAAATAGAAATTCTACATGCCTAATAAAAAAAATCGAAACATATGGTAATATTTAACATAAAATTTAAAATATGATTTTCTATAGCATACTCAGTCTGTTACTAAAATATTGATATTGTAGTATATTTTTCTTGCTTCAAAAATATTGATTTTGTATATTTTATTTATATAATTTTAATTAAAATAGAAAAAAATTGATCAATAAAAAAAAAAATATGAAAAAGTTAAAAAAATAAAGAAAAAATCTTAATAAATATATAAAATTTTTAAAATCAAAATATTAGGAGCAGAGAGCATCTTAGTGTTAAATATAAATGTCAATTTTGCAAAATAATTACTATTCATAAAATACTGCGAGTACTCTACTATATTTACTAATCAGAACCCCAAATATTTATTACTTTATAGATTCCACCGTTAAATTCTTCTATATTACGAATTAGAACGTAACAATTTTATTTTATTACCTCTTTGCCCCATTCAGTCTTCTCTTCATATCCACAGCTAATAACATGAATAGCTTCTTTGATCAACGAACTCGTGTTCGTCGCCTCCGGCAAACCACCTTTCTCCATCAACGTCGATGCAATAAACACAGGAGACATCCCAAATCTCTTCTCAAAATTCTTCTGTGACATTAACGACGATTTCTCAAGCTCATCATAACCTTCAAGACCTTCTTCAATATCTTCCAAATCAAAATTCGTCTCCGTTGATCGTTTTCTACTATAACTGTTCGTCTTCTTCTTCCTTAATCCAGATAATAAACTCTTAATCCCTGATTTCTTCTTCGATTTCGATTTCTGATGACGATTACCTCCGCCGCAACAACAACAAATCCACGACGGCCAACAATCACAAGTCATTTTCTTACGTTTCTCCGATACCGGAGGTTCATATCCGTATAATGCTGGTCTATTGAATACACATCCTGTTCCTACATAGACAGGTCCTTGAATCCCATCTAAGCCTCTCATGTTTATCTGCAAAATTAGATTATTAGGGTTTTGACAAATTTTAACTTAGATTTTTTAGGTTCACTTAAGCTTACATCAAAGAAGACGATGTTTCTATTAGCATATCGATCATTATGATCAATTCCATCAAATCTTTGAGGGAATTGAACATAACAAAGCTTTTTACCAAGTTGTGGATCCATTAGAAAACACATTGATTCTCGTATAGCTTTACTGTTGTTAATGTAATGATCACAATCTAAATTCAACATAAATGGTGCGTTTGTTAACACTGCTGAGACTCGAACCTGCAATATTCCATGAACCCAGTTTAGATTTGGATAGTTTCAGAGCTTTTTAGGGTTTGCTTTGTTGTGCTTACCATTGCATTCATGGCTCCTGCTTTCTTGTGATGTGCGTAACCAGGACGCTTCTCTCTCGATACATATACAAGTCGTGGTAGTTCGTTTCCATCGATGTCGAATGCTCCTTCTTTACCTAGATAAACCTGCAAAGAAAGATTTTGAATTTGTTAGATTCAAAGGTGGGATCTACGGGTGGGCATAAATCCGAAATAGAATCCGAAATCCAAAAAGCGATCCAAAAACAGAAACCGAACTGATTTAGATGATAAAACTGATTGGTCTATGGATTAAATATTTTTCAGTTTTGGTTCGGTTTTAGATTCGGATTTTGGTCATTCGGTTTATCTGAAATAAACTGAATTATAAAGATTTTTTGGTGTTTTATTTTTTGGTTCGGTTTTTAGGGGATTTTGGATTTTTTCAGATTTTTTCGGTTTTTTCGGATTTTTTCTTCATATTTCGGATTTGGTTTTGATTTCAAATAATTTTTTTTTACAAAACCGAATCTAAATCCGAAAAATCCGAACCGAAACCGAACCGAATTAAATTGGATTCTGTTCGGATTTTGATATGTTTCACTTCGGAAAACCGAAAACCGAAAAATCCGAATCGAATCCGAATCCAAACCCGAATGCCCAGACCTAACTCAAACTCTTTTTTTATCTATCTACATCCTCATTTAATTAATTTAACTAATCAAGGTGAAATTATTGGGTAACTAATTTAATTATTAATTAACATTCTGAAAAAATTTAAACTCCTTTTGTTTTGTCATTTTGCTTATGTGAAGGAGACAGAGTTTAGACAAAGCAAAACTCTTTTAACTCTGTCTCTCTTATTTTTAATCTTTTTGTCTCTTTTTATTACAGCAACAGTATCTCTCGATCACGTGGGTGCATGTGATTTGGATCCATTATAGGCCCTAGCTTATACGTTTAAGACGTTTACAAAGCCCAATGGCATATTCTTTATAGGGCCTGGGCTAATCTTACTATAAAGTGTCCATTTTAAATATATTTATACATATATTTATAATATAGTTATATATATATATTGTAATATTATATCAGTACAAAAAATAAACTAATAAAACATCACATGAATATAAATTATTTATAATATAATATAATCGGTTGTTAAGAAAAAAATTATTACAAACCCTAACTAAATCCAAACCAAACTAAACCAAACCAAACCAAAAGGCAAAAACTATTAAAACAGACTGACAAAGTAAAATTTATAACCCGGTAAACCCAATTACCCGGAAATTGGGCCTAGATAAGGAACGTCAAATAAGATTTCAATTTGGGCCGGTTCGGGTCGGGTCTGTTCGAAACCAGAAATGGAGAGTACAATCAAATCATAAGATATCGTAAATATTTGGAAATAAACAAAAAATAAAAATAATTTAAAACAAAAACAGAGCAATGGAGCAAAACCCTAAAACACAGAGGAAATGGCGATACACATGGGAAGCTCAATCTCATTCACCAAATCTTCGTCTCTTTATTTTTGATTCCAAAACTAACCCTAAGATCCATTGTAAAAGCCTCAATGTTAAAATCATCCTCGAAAAATCTCAACTTCTCGTCACATGGATCAATGAACAAGCTGATGAAGAAGAAGAAGAAGAAGACAAAATCAAAACAGAAGAGATTTTTTCTCTTCACATTCCTCTTCCTAAAGTTTTAATCGATGCTGAATCACCTGTAAATTTCAAAGCTTTAGATGATCATATTGAGGTTAGACTTGTTCTGCTACTCCCAATTGATCATCCTCTAGTGACTGATTTGATTGGAAACAGAGAAGATTTAGAGCCATTAGTGATGGATTATGATGTTAAGACTCTATCTTTAATGGAAGGAGTTCATATTTATTGTAGAAATTGTTCAGCTAAGTTAACAAAGAGAGAGCTTTTCGATTTTTCGGAAATGCCATCTGTTAATTGGAGAGAATCAGCTGATAACTGGTTTGGTACTTGTTGTTGTTCATTTGGTGGGATTAGTGAAAAAATGGTAGTTAAGTTTACAAATTCGTATACTTGCTCTAGTGGGTTATGTTTACTTAGTGCTACAACTGTTTTGCTTAGCAAAGACGATCTCGTAGAGTGTAACTTGTTTGATAAAGCTGGAACTAATAACCAATTTGAATCAAGTTGTGATCTTGGTGAAGTTGAACTAGGTTCTATAAGTAGAGAAGGAAATGGTAAAAGCCATGAGAGTCAAGTTGATGACTTTATCAGGCCTTGTGTAGATAAAGAATCGATCCGTGGATGTTGTGTACATGATTCATCTGACTCTAATGAGAGTTTTCAGTTAGATCAGAGACTTTCACTTGATAAGAAGTTTCTTCTTGATGGGTTTCTTGAAGATGTTTTCATGGCGAAAGCATCAAATGTATCGAAAAATGTTGATTGGATTGAATTCGCTTGCCCAAAGTGTTCATCTCTTCTTGGAGCCTATCCTTGTGGTAGTGAGAGTAATGATAAACCTATAGATGGTGGAGTTAGACTCTTCAAGTGCTACATTTCAACATCATCAGTAACAGTTGATGAATCCTCTAATGTTTTCAGGAAATACACATTGGAAAAAATGTTTACTAATCAATTAGTCGAATACGCGAAAGAAGAGTTATCATTTCATGTGTTGGTCAAAGATCTGACAACCAAATGTCCTCTGTTCCAGATTGTTATTTTGAATCCAAACACTTGGTCTTCAACTGGTCTTTGCTCTAACCAAGATGAACCAGGTTTCACATTAGAACTAAGCTCTATTGTAAAGGTTCTGTTTTCAGATTGCAGTAGCTCAATGAAGAACATTGATGAAGAAGTTTTTATTTTGAAGAGACAAGGAGAAGAGTTGATAGATTTACTTACAAATGCAAGTAAATCTCTTCCATCTTCATATACTTATCTTCAAGGCTCTCTTGTTTCATCAATGCATAGATGATAATGAATCTTTATTTCAGTTTTTGTTTCTGGTTTAGTATTTGACTTGTTTAATAACATTTTGATTTCTGGTTTAGTATGCATTATGGAATCAGGCCCGGCCCAAGTGAGGTGGAACCTAAATTATTTTGGTTTTGTTTTTTTTAGCAAATAAGACTCCAATTTTTTTATTATACAAAAAGGCCCAAAATTTTTTATATATGAGGATTCAAATTTTTTTGGTATTTCTTGGCAAACCAAATGAGATGGGTATTTTAACACTTCTTAATTCTTATGACAACTCATCAATTTACTAATAAGCCCCAACTCATTTAATTTATTTAACCAATTAATTCAAAAAAAACTTTAAAAAAATTAGTTTATACAGTATCAATTATAAAAATAGTCTACCATATGATTATATTTACACATATATATTAGATAATGTATTAATATCTATCCAAAATGTTATAATTATATACAAAATACCAAAAAAAAATATTCATTACAAATATATTTTAACACCCTTAATAACATTGTGAAATTGTGTGATGCATTAGTCGTTACTATTCACTTTTAATCATTACTTATTTTTTTAAATATAAAAACAAATATCATTTTATACAATTTGTTAAATAATTTAATTAAATATACTTAATAATAGAAAGTACACATGATTTAAGTGAACTAAAATAAACGTTACAGAAGTGCATGTAAGACACGCGTTGATTCTAAATTAAACATGAGACTTGTCTTGTTTACTAACTAAAAATTACCTTTTTAACCCTCCTCTCTCTCTCTTCTCTATATAAACACAATTATAGATAGACACAGAGATAAGCTTAAGCTAACATGGAGATGAAGAAGAAGCAGTGACGGTGAGAAACATTAACAAAAAAAAACCAAATCTTTTTTAAAAAACAAGTCACGAGAAATCTGGGGTAAGTGTTGATTCATAAAAGCGAAGTTTTTTATTTTATTTTGAAAGCTATGAAATGAATCTATCATTCTCAGTCTCTCTCTCTCTCTCTCTTCTTCATGAGTGACTCGTGATTCTACTTTAATGTTATCTTTTTGCAGATTTTGTTCTCAAACCTTCAAAAGCTCTTAACTTTTGTCTGAATTGTACTCAAAAGTTCACAATGGTTCTTGAAGGAAACAACAATGGTGGTGGTAGTGTTTGGTTAGGTAATGGAGAAAGAGAAGTGAATGAAGAAGATGGTTCTTCAAATTTCAAACCTTTACTTGAAAGTGATTGGTTTAATAACCCATCATTACATCAACAAGATCTTCAACAGTTTCTTGGTGGTTTCCCTTTTAATGATAATCTTCTTCTTAATCATCAATCAATTGATTCTTCATCTTCTTGTTCTCATTCTCAACCTTCTTTTAACCTTATTGACAACAACAACAACAACAACAACAACAGCAACCCTTGTCTTCAAAATCAGTTCTTAACTACAAATAACAATAAATCTTGTCTTCTTAATCTTCCTTCTTCTTTTGATAATGCTTTTGAGTTTGGTTCTGATTCTAGTTTCCTTAACCAACTCAATGCTCCTATTTCCATGGGGTTTGGTTCTTTAACTCAACTCCTTCCTCCTGAAAACAACTCAGTGTTGTTTAATGGTGGATTCACAACTCCTTTGGAGTTTGAAGGTTTTAGTAATCCATCTAATGGTGGTTTTATTGGGAACAGAGCTAAAGTTCTAAAGCCTTTAGATGTGTTAGCTTCATCTGGTGAACAACCTACTTTGTTTCAGAAACGTGCAGCTATGCGTCAGAGTTCAGGAAGTATGATTGGAAACTCAGAAAGCTCAGGAATGAGAAGGTTAAGTGATGATGATGAGACTTGTATTGAGGTTTCAGGTTTGAATTATGAGTCTGATGAGTTAATTGAAAGTGGTAAAGTATCTGAAAATGTTCAGATTGAAGAAGTTAATAAAGGTAAGAAGAAAGGTATGCCAGCTAAGAATCTAATGGCTGAGAGAAGAAGAAGAAAGAAACTTAATGATAGACTCTATATGCTTAGATCAGTTGTTCCCAAAATCAGCAAAGTAAAAACAAAACCAAACTCTTCTCTCTTTAACTGCTTTTGTCTTATAACTACTTTGTTGTCTTATTACTTTGAATTGTTATGTTTTGTTTTATGGATTTTTGTAGATGGATAGAGCATCAATACTTGGAGATGCAATTGATTATCTCAAAGAACTATTACAAAGAATCAATGATCTTCATAATGAACTTGAGTCTATTACACCTTCTGGATCATTACCACCACCAAGTTCATCAACGTTTCATCCATTAACACCAACACCACAGACTCTTTCTTGTCGTGTTAAGGAAGAGTTATGTCACTCTTCTTTACCAAGTCCTAAAGGTCAACAAGCAAGAGTAAGAAGAACTCACTCAAGTCTATGTTATATAAACTAACAAAGATTGATGATCATGGTTTTTGATAATATATTACTACTAATGCTAGGTTGAGGTTAGGTTAAGAGAAGGAAGAGCTGTGAACATTCATATGTTCTGTGGTCGTAGACCAGGTCTTCTACTATCTACTATGAAAGCTTTGGATAATCTTGGATTAGATGTTCAACAAGCTGTGATTAGTTGTTTCAATGGTTTTGCTTTGGATGTTTTCCGAGCTGAGGTGATCATATCATCATCATCTTTTATTTCAAAACAGTTCTTAAGGATTTGTTGTAATAATAACATTTGTTTTCTTTGTTCTTGTTTATACAGCAATGTCAAGAAGGACAAGAGATATTACCAGATCAAATCAAAGCAGTTCTTATTGATACTGCAGGCTATGGTGGTATGATCTAATCTGATCTGTTGAAGCAAATCTGCAATTCTCTTGTCTCTTTAATTTAAGAATATGTAATGAGAGTTGTTTTAAATTTATGTTTTTGAGAACTTTGTGTTTGTTGGGTAATGTTTAACTTGGTTTATGTTTGATCTATGAAGCTATAAAGTTTTAGACTTTGTTCATTGTGAGTGATCTTTTTGAAGAATAGCAAAAGAATTGAGTCCAACATTTTTCAGGTGGTTTTTAAGTAAAGCTTAGCTTTTTGCTTTAGATATAATATGGTTTCAGACAATGAGACAAATGTGAGTTTAACAGACAAAATCAGTTTAGTTTAAAGGAGAAATGTAGCTTTTGTTTTAACAGGGACCCGCAGCGCAGCGTTTTAATTGTTAATAGTGTATAGTTAATTTTCATGTTATAAATAAATATTATTTTTACAATTTAAACTTGCAAAATGTGATTTTAATTTGTATTCTGTTTTTTAGATTATATATTTTATTCTTTTAGTTTTGTAATTATTATGTTTAGTTATATGTACTTTTAACTGAATAAATTTGTAAAGTGCTAATGTTTTTTTTTTTGGTTTTAATAAAGTGCTAATGTTGTTGTTTGTTTAACTTAAATATAACTATTTTATATTTTATAAGTAATTTTAATATTAAAGATATATATTGTATTATATTTCTTAATATTTATCATATGATTAGTTATCTAATATTTGTTCCATTTCCACGTTCATCGTGGGTTTTTAATATATTAGTTTAAATTAGATAGTTATAATTTTATTTTAAAATTAGTGTTAGTTTTTAATTTTTTATACTTTTTATATAGTATTTAAATACAATAAAAATATTTTAAATAATGTTTGGTAGTAAGCTTCCATGTCCAATATAAATAAAAATATTTATCCCTAATAATGTCTAAATACAATAATAAAAATATTTTTTTTAATAATATAAAGACACATTGAGATTTTAAGGATATAGATAGACAAAGGACCTACTATTTTGTATTTTAAATTTATTATTTAAATGCTTGATATTTAAAACTTATTATATGAATCAACTTGTTTGAACAAAGAGATAGAGAGATGAAGGAGACATGCATAGTTAATGGTGGTTAGTAGACAGAAGATAGAGAAGTCACGTGAACCTAAAGGATGTGATGATGGACGAAGAAGAGAAGTAATGTAGTGTAGGCCCATCTAACTTGAATGTTCTTTTTTAGGGTTTGAGTTGAGCTGACTGAATTTTCTATCATTATTATTTTTCTTTGTTTTAATGAAGTCCTCGTGACTTCAGTTTTTAATAATTTCAATCTTGATTAAGTGAAAGCTAAGTTACATATCAAACTTCATTATCAAACATATAGGTTCCTTAAAAAAAACCAAAGCCAAAGTTTAACTTAAACACAATCTCTTGTTCTTACTTTATTCAGTCATAGAATAAAAAGATTATTATTATACATACACAAATCCATAGCACTTAAACAGTTTTACTTCAGTAACGACGTACACTAGTTGTTGATAAAAGCACTCGGCTTTGTTTCTTCCCTCTCTTTCCAGGCTCTTTAATGGTCGTTGGTGATGCGTTAGGTGTTGTTGTTCTTGATGTAACACTAGCAAATGATGTTATGTTTGTGTTTCTTCCACCTGGGAAAAAACATGTTTAGAGATCATCAGAGAATCCTAAGAAACCATGGTTTTTTACCTGTGGTTGTGACTTCACTGCTGCTGCTTTGAACACTTGTTGGTTCGTTATTCAGGTTTGGTGAGTCATGACCTGCTGCGAAACCAAGCCTTGTTACATGTGAGAAGGAGCTTCTCTCGCCAATGGTTTGAGGAGGGCTTGATGATATTGGAGCAGAGTTTCCAAGAGCTAAAGAGATACACAACAACAACAACAAAAGCTTTCTAATTACTAAACTACAAATCCAATTTAAGAGACAAGAGAAGAGATTCTTATTTTTGTTTTCTAAACCTTCAAAGTCATCTAAAGAAAATGGAGGAAAGTCATCATGAGAGGATTGTCCATAACTAGCCATCAATGGAACTAGCTCTGCAGCTGCAGCTACTTCAGCTTTGATTTTATTTTTTCGATCCTTCAAAAAAAAAGTAAATCATCTCATATGAGTTTTTATTCTGTGATTAATGGTTAATAAGAGGAGTGTACCATCTTAGCACGATCTTTCCTCAGCTTCTCACGCTTTTTTATTTCATCCATAAATGGAGTAAAAGCTTCAGGAGGCAACGATTCTCTCATGTCAATCTCACATATCTGAAAAAATTTACCAAACCGAGAAATAAACCTTGTGCAGAAGATTCATCAGACATGTTGTTAGAGATAGAATCAAAGAAGTGAAAAGTATACCTGAAAAGTAGTTGTTAAAGAGAAATGACTCAAGAAGCGGTATCGTCTCCTTATTGCTTCTGACTGTGTAACAGTCTCCATTTCCAGTATCTTTCCACTTACTCTGTAGTTTCATAGATTGAAATCAGAATCATAGCAGTTCTTGATTCACAAACTAAAGGTTCCATTTAATATATACTTGCATCAGCATCCCAAATCTATGCAGAATTGATTAGGTAACGAAGAGGTTTCCATTGAAACCTCTTCTATTCATTAACATAAGAGACTTTTAATGGATAAAAGACCATGATGCTTACCTTGGTGGAAGCAAGTCAGAGTTGCCATAATGATGCAGAAGGCACTTCACATTCAAGGAGTGAATGATAATGTGCTGGCCATCAACAGACTGTATAAACACAGGATTAGAGCACAAAGGTAAGAGATTAGTGTGTTGAGGATATAACAACTAAAAATCATCATGCAGCTCTTCAGGACATTTTTCAAACACAACAATATGCATCAGAAACTAATTACCTGATAAAAGTTGTATGCATCATTGTCCTTCAGGTCATTGGTGTTGTTTTGGTGTAATAAGGTCCCTTTACTTCCATTGCCTGAGGAAGATAATGGTGCGTCTTGGTCTTCTAGAGGGTGACCATTATCAGAACTCTTTTCCAAACTAGAATGAGATTCGCCATCTGATTTATCCACAGAAGAATCTTCAAGTGATTTATCTTGATCGTTGGAGCCGCCAGCAGTTGCTCCATGCACCAAGCTGGGTGCTTGATAACCAACTCGAGAAACATCAGGAGGTGAGACTGATTGTATCTGATTTCTAGCCGCTGTGTTCAGTTTACCGTAATAAGAGAGTCTGTGCTCATTCCAGTACACTTTTCTCTGCTCCAGACGCTCCAAAGCAGCATTTACATATAGGTGTTTTTCCAAGTCTTCGACAAGCCCAGGATCTGCTCTTGCAATCCAACTGTCTAACTCAGAAACTGCTTGTCTGACAGAGAGATCAACATCTTGGGTGAAAGTGAACTTTGAGAACGGATCATACATTTCATTTTCACCAATAGGAACAGCCGAGTCATACTCATTTTTACGGGTTGGAACAAAAGAATCTTTCTTGCGAGTCAAAAGTACGAACTCAATGAGATCTCCAACTGAATACTGCTTGACATTTTCAATAAAAACAGTGTATAACTCTCTTGGAGAAATCATCACAAAGCACAGTGGACATCTCTTAAAGCAATCAGCCTTGTGGTTATCCTCACCCATCAACAAGTACTGTAGAATACATGGGAAACAGTAAATATGTCCACAGGAAGTAATCTGCGGACAAAGAGGATACTCCAAGCAAATCGGGCACTGCACAGGTGATGGAGTGGAATACCTTACACAGATGATATTATCCCATTGCAATGTTTTATCAGGATCCATAGAATCAGGAGACTGATCTCCAGTGTCCAACACAACAAACTTGTAATTGGCCTTAAGAAACAAATCTTTGTTATAAGGCCTCCCTTTGTACTGGTGTTTTCTTTGCGGTGGAGGAAATCCCCTAGATTGTGGCGACGAAATCGGATCATACTGAAAATTCAGTAAGTGATTCCCACTTATCATATTAGCTCTTCTCCCAGTTGGATTATGATGTGAAACGCCTCTAGAAGAATTCAGAGGTGGTCCTGTATTATGCTGCAATCGAGGAGAAGAAGAAGAACCAGCAGCTCCAGTAGCTCTCCCTCTAGACCTATTTCTTCGACCATCATATCGAAACTGGTCATCAGATGGGGGAAAACTCTCCTTCCCTGTTGTAATTGGAGTCATCTGTAAAGTACTCAACACAATAACAGATCATTCAGCAAAAATTCAAAGCAGACTAAAGTTAAAAAAAATTCATCATCCACTAAGAAACATCTAAAGTTTACCTCTTTGGAGGATCCATGGCTATGTCCTTCCTCAGCTGCAGCAATAGGTTCTACAGTTTAAAAAAAAATCGAAATTAAGATATGAACTGAGCTATATAGTAGCATACTATAAATGGTCTCCAAAAGCTAAAAAATTTCAACGAAACCCTAAAAACCCAAATCTAACAAAATTACCAGGTAAAGAAACCCTAAAATCAAGGGTAAAATCGGATAAGCAGAGTTTATCAATAAATTCTCTTACCACGAGAGCTACCGGAGAAATCGGGAATGGATTCAGAATGTCCGGCGAATCGAGTTCCAGAAGAGGAGATTTGGGTGGGAAGAGGAGAGTTGTCGCCATGCTCAGAGCTAGGGTTTAGAGAAGAATCTGTATTAGAAGAAGAATTGTGACCTTGGATATGCGGATGAGGCAAGATGGACATGAAAATTTTAGGGATGAGAAATTAAGCTTCGCCGGCTCAGAGCCACCGCTTTCGTCTATCGTCTTTAAATTTTAATCCAAACCAAATCTCGTGTCGTCTTTCTGATTTTTTTTTATACCCGATGCAGTTTGATCCGTGTACCCGACCCGGATCTGTTTAATGGATTTTTTTATTCCTTTGTACGCGGGTGGATATACCCCGATATTTGTGAAGTTACTTTAATGCCCCCTTACCGCAGATCCACGTGGGTGCCAGTCATGTCATATATTAAAAAATATCAGTGTATTTTTTAAATTAAATTTTATTAAATACTTAATTAAATTACATTTTGATCCATTGAACATTTTAAATCTATTAAAAAAATAAGAATTGATCTTTGTAATAATTTCTTGGATAATTTATCAGATCATATCAACTTCAGGTATATAAAAATTGAGAAAATAGCAAGATTTTGATTAATTTTGAATATAAATAAAAATTAGAAGATTGGATTGAGTATCCCTAGGCATTCGGTTTAAACGGTTCGGTTTTTCGGTTTTCAAAAATTAATTCTGAAATAAAACCAAAAAAATATCGGTTTGTTCGGTTCGGTTTTCGGTTTATTCGATTCGGTTTTGGATAAAAAATATTTCCGAATTCAATCCAATTAACTTAAATAAACCGAATAAATATGAAAATTCACCTTTCGGTTCGGTTTATTCGGTTTGTTCGATTTATTCGGTTTAATTTACACCGAATAAACCAAACCGAAACATGATTTTTGACTATTATTCGGTTAACCGAATATTAATTCAAACCAAACCGAATTAAAAAAAAGTTCTGATCGGTTTACTCACCTAAAACCGAACCGAATGCCCAAGGCTAGGATTGAGTGTTTCACTAAGTTTTATTAGCCTATAGCTATTTTAATTCATAGAAACTTGTAAGTTGGTACGAACATTAAGATTTCGAATCGATTTGGGTTCAAGTTTCAAATTTGGATAATCTAAATTCGAGAATTTATTATATATGACTATTAGATTCAGGTGAAATAAATTGTATCCAAGCTCCACACATAAACCTGTGTAATACAACAACAATGTATCTCACTTCAAAACCTATGTTGCTTCACTCTTTTCACCAAACATTTCAATGTGATCATCATCAAACTTGATCAAGAAGGTTCGGATCTCCATCGGAGCTAGCTCAACCACTAGCTCTTCCGAGTCAACTGCTTCTCCTCTTTTAATTTCCTCCCCGGTCGAGCCTTCTACTTTCCAGTTTAGTCTTCTCTTCTCCATCTCCGCCTTCTCTTGGTTCCCTGAAAGAGTTGTCTCTTTCACTTTCCTTATCTGCCAGCCAATTTGTTTTCGTTAGTGAGACAAATACGATATTGGTCCAAATTCTGATTTGAGGGCCTCATCGTTACCTTTTTGTTATGGAATAGTTTCTTCAGCTCTACTTTTGTCATAACTGAATATTCACTATCTTCTCCAACCTTCACAAAGTTAATAAGACTATGTGACTCATATCAAAATCAATTGATCATTAACGGATCAATCTATGTCGCTTATATCAGTTACGAGAATCCAAACAAAACCATGATAGCTAATAACACATTAATGATGGAAACACATATTAGAGGACAATTAAGAACCTCAAATAAGTGAGCAAGCCTTAAGAGAACTTCTCCATTTTCCAATTCCTGAAAATTGTCAGATAACATAGTATGGTCAAGTCAAGTTAATAAAATAGCCTTTCGAGATATTTACGAAAACACAATCCTAGTAACCTGGAGGGTGAGTAATGCGACATTCATTGGTAATGAATATGATGGTTCAAAAGCTGAGAATGTTGTCTTATGTGAATTAATCCAATCATCTCCTTCCTACAAGGAAAATAACTTATCTCACTTTAATTATCTTAAAGAAGTGGAAGCAAGTATAAGCATATCTCTCCCTTGTTAAACGACTCAAACCAACCTGTTCTGTGAATGCTAGAAGAAGTGGAGAATATAATTCTTGACCAAATATCCTACGCCATTTTGCTCCATCTCCAGGTTTGTCTATCTGTATATAATACTTCCCTTGTATCTAGAAAAATAAGATCGAAGTTAGGCTTAAAAAGAGATGATTTAGTTTCACTTAAGAGCTGATACTTTGTAACTTGGAAGGTTTAAAAATGAGATGAGAAGAGAACTTATGCTTACTGTTAACCCTTTGCATCCATCAGGGAGACAAACTGTTTCATTAAGAATCTCACCAACACCTCTATTGTCATCATGAAGCATTCTCCTATACAAATGCAAAAGACAAGCAAAACGTCATAATGCTTGTCTTGGTTATATACAGAGAAAGTTAGTTGACAGACCGATGAAGCATCAGTTCTATCTGGCCGTTCTCTAAGCTGGATCCTCCTACAGCGCGATCCACCAACACTGATAGCTCTGAGGTTTGATCTTGAATGTATATCCCAAGGTTTATCTGGAATAAAAGAATATGATAGTCAAAAGACAAATCTAATGCAGCCTAGTCGAGAACAAGACCTTAGTATATCACAGATGGAACTGAAGCCTTACAGGATAATAGTTTCCAGCAACTGGCTGGTATACTTGCAAGTCCCAGTCTGTTCTGAAGTCCCGAATCTGCAAGAAAATATAACAAAATATGTTACAGCAAAAACAATACAGTTGTTAAAAAATAAAAGATAAACACTATACTAATGAAGTTTGAATCTATACCCGTTTGATGAAGTCACGGCCATTAGAGTCTGTGTAAAATGTTCCATTTGTCTTCATGGTGGTTGTAAGTTTAGTGACAACCTCCTTGCTAATACCATCATCAGCTGGTATTGGCCCAACCTAGAAAGCATGGAAATAATAATACTAAAATTGACTTCATCAGTGTAAGAAGAAGAAGATGTGAAGAGAGATCAGCTCACAGTGAACTCAATTTCAACATAACTTTTTCCCCTGTACACTCTAGCAATCTGCAAATTAAAAGACGAGTCACAAGATGGATCAAGTAGTTATAGCTTCTATGATGTAATTAAACGGTTTGAGGGTAATAAATACTTGTAAGAGAAAGTGACCTGTGATATCCACGAGTTAAGCTCCATGTGCACTTCCTCAAACAAAGGTCCACGAACAACAGTCAACTGAGCCTGATTCAGGCAAGACAATTAGTTTTCTTTTGTACTTTCACATATGGTCAGGAAATAAGGTTAGAGATACAGCTCATATGTATTACCTGTCCTTCAGAACTAATTTGACGTGCACCATCTGGCCGAAACACGTAAGCTCCAGAAGCCTTATAAAATATATGAGCACAGTTTAAAACACGACAAGAAGATAGCTAAGTAGATAAAGTTGTATATGTTAAAGATCTGAGTTACCTGTGGATCATTGTCAGTTCCATTGCTCCCAATGTAATAAGCATATGACTGGTCTGCAGTAACCTTAAATATTTACCCCAAAAAACAACATCAGATGATGTTTACATATTTGAATGGAAACGTAGAGAAGCTTAATTTAAGGCACACCTCATTTTTGGTACTTAGATAACGAGTCATTTTCATTCCCTTTTCCGAGTAGAGTAACTTTAGATTTCCTTGGCCAACTTCTACATTTTGATTCATGCTTCCAGAAGTAATATATGTCGTAGAGAGTCCACGCGCTTAAATCAAATTAGAAAACAAAGATGTCAGTAAACGCAAAAATGCCCGTTCGTCTTAGAACAAATTGTTATGGCTAGTAGAGCCAGAACATAAGTGATAAGAACTTGCATTGAAGATCCTAAAATTCCCAAATAAAATAACGACACAACGCTACACACTCTGCAACATAGATACCTGTTCGTCCAGTGTTTGAGATGACATACGAGCTGAACCCAAGAGGTGGTACTGAAGCTGTAAATGCAAGAACATATTTTGCAGTATCCCTTGGTGATCTTCCCAGATACGCTTTGACATACTCATTTCTTATTCTCAGTGTGATGTCTGAAAGCGGTATAAGCTGAGACACGACTTCGTTCCCAGATGAATCTTTCACAATAACATTTTCATACGACACCTAAACAAAGTTATCACGTACATTTGGTAAAGGCTGGAATGATGGGATTGGGAAATATTATAAAATGAACAACGATAAAGTGAGAGCTGCGCTGATCAACCAAGGAGATTAAAAATACTTACAGGAACTCGTACAACCTCCTCTCGTTTCCATCCTAGAGAATTGTAAACAACAACCACCTACAAGGAGAGCCGTGAACAAAAGATAGAACAAGTGAACAACTAACCAAGATGTTTAAGACTTCATAAACTAAAAGGAAGCCTGTCTGACAGACTTACCAGGCTTTTCCCACTGGACAACCGAGCTTCAGATGCAGGACAGTAACTGATATTAAGAAGGGGACACTGCCAATATGATACACAAGATAAGAATCCGTTTAACCTAACTATTTTGAACTTGAGTCGTTAGTTGTTCATGAAAATGCTATAAAGTAGCTTACAAAAAATTTTATATTGCCTGGAGCACTAAGATCTTTGTGGAAGCAATAATAATAACAACTCAAACTCGACCTCAAATTTGAAGTAGTCTAACACAGCCATATAATTATTGGAATCCTGGAAAAATCCTAACCAAGCACATTACCTGCTGAAATTCTGTGCCTGGATTCTTCTCTTCAGTCCTTGATTTTGCTGCTGATAAAAATGAAAGGGAAGAGGAAACCAACTTTTCGGCCTAGTAATGATCATAGAGAAATTTTTAACTGCTGCACCAACAAAGAAAAAGAAGATTTCATGATAACACATGAGATGCCTAACTAACCTGCAAGTAACCCATTGAGAGTCTAAGAGCATAATCTGCAGCCACATGCTGTCTTTGAGTACCACTAACTGCATCATGGTGTTGAGCAATTGCCAAAGCATCAGCTAGCATATCGGTTGTTGGTCCTGAACTATCCCTTCCTCTTAAGAATTCCAATTGTCGAGCTGCCTGTTTGAAAACAGACAAGGCCATGTAAGAATGGAGCAAAAAGAAATCAAATATCTGAGTTTTATAAAAATAGTAGGCCATACCAGATAGTAACCACTTAAATCTCTCACATATTTCTTAAAGGCTGGTCTGCTCGTAAAGTACCCTGTCCAGTATGCATTAGGTTTGTCCGCATACCTGGCACAGGTACATGTATTATTCTTTAACCAACACGCATTTGCATTTGTCGAAAGTAAGAAAATCTAAGCTATCAAACTTACGGGAAGAAATCATCAGTCTTTAGGGGCCAGGACTCTTTTGCAGCATATTTTGCATCGGTGTAGATAGATGGTGTCGAATAGAGAACATTGACACGCCCATCCTGGATTTTGAAATCGACAAAAAAATAAAGATTAGCATCTCACTTGCCTTAGAACAAGTGAAATCCAGCTGATATGAATTTAAACGTACCTTGTTAACATAATGAATAAACTTGTCCATCTGTCTGAACCATGAATATGCATACTGGTAACGGAAGTCAGTTCCCATTAACCACATGACATGGTTTGTCCTGGTCACATTGACCTTGACATGAGAAATCCAAGTATGAAATTATAGGACATCATAGCAAAGCTTCTTTAAAATTTGCTGATTTAAAAAATAAACTGATATTATCTTTACCTGTGCGAGGACTGCAACTACAAAGTCGTTGACTCGCTCTTGAACATTGTAGTCAAAAAGAAGAGGATCATCCTATATAAAAGATGCTTCATCAGTGCACGTCTAAGCAAAATTTCAAATACAACAACATTGATTTTACCTGGATAGGAGCTGATACATCGTTTATTTCAAATGTGAATCCATCAGGAGGGTCATAATGCTTTGGGAATATACCGGTGAATATCTGCAAGTAACATGAAATAGCATTGAGACAAAGCCAGCTAAACAATGGAAACAACAGAACTATAATGCAAGCTTGAACAGTTTAAACCTGAGAAGATGAGCCAAGGGACTTGGAACCTTGCCAAATAACCTCAAGTGTCTTCTCTCTTAATCTCATTGCACGATCTTGGTAGTCGATTCTCGCGAAAAACAGCGAATCAAAGCCTAACTGTAGAAGAAACCAAAGAAATTGTCCAATCAAACTAATTTAAATCTTATATAGGCTACTCATTCACATAGTGAAGTCATATAAATTATCAGTGAAGCGAAAGGAACCAAACAATGAACAATCAACAAACTATACCTCTGCCCCAAGCAAGTAAGCTTGCACTGCAGAATGTCCAAAAGGATCAATCTGCCAACCAACTCTAGGAACTTGACCAAACTCAGTTTTAATAAACTGATGACCTAATGTAGTCTGATCAATCATGTCAATATAATGTGGAGTCGCCTCATCATGCATACACATTCCACCATTTCTACAAAAAGAAACACACACACATCAACACACCAGAAGCATCCAAGACGCACGACTAAAACAAAAAAACGTAAAAATCAATCAATCAAAACACACATGAATTCCAGTTGACCAGAGTCAACAAGCTTCTTGATTTGAACTTTCTTAGCTTTGCTTTGTTGCCTCCACCATCTTTGAAAAAATGCCTAAAACAACCATAACTAATTATCCATAAACCAAGTCAAACTCAGAAATCTCCATTTATAGAAATATCTGAATACTTACCATTTCAACATATATGAACTTTCTATTTTCATCATCTAGCAATGAAGCCATTACAGAATCCAATACATTCTGAACACAAGCTCCCTGATTCAACCCAAAATTCAAAAACAAAATCAAATCCCTAAAAATCTCAGAATCCATTGACATGTGAAGGAAGTAGTAAGTACCCTAATGGAGTTATTAGCGCCAACATAGTACTGATCAACGGTCTTAAGCCAACCAACGTCGTCATGTGAGTGAGGAACTAAGTGAACATTGATTTTCTCAGAGACGATTCTCGATGTTGTATTGTACTCTATGTACTCGGAGTTGACGCTACTGATTACAATCGCCGTTAGAATCAGATAGAGAGCGACTGGGATGGATAACGAGAGGAAACATTTGATCTCCATTGATGTGAGAGCTTCTCAGGAGAAGAAGGTTACAGAGACTATCGTGAAGATCAATGTGTAGAGAGACGAGTGTTTTTGTACACGAGGAAGAAGAGAGACGCGCGTGAAGAATCGCTATCACTCAGTCACTCTGATAATTTAATTTAATTTTTTTTTTCGTCTTATTCAAATATTTTAATTTAAGATTAGACTTTACCTTATCCACATTTCTACCAATTAGAGACTATATAAATATTTAAATTTAATTTGAATAATGTGTTAAGTTGCTTGTGGGAGAAGTGATAAAATGGTCCATTTAGTTTTTTTTGTGACAAATTATTTCAAGCCATATCGAATTATTGATTGCTGTTGATTTTTTTATGTATTTTTTATTTATTTTTATATCAAATTTAAGGTCAGATGCAAATAATTATAAAGATTTCACCAAAATAATATTAATTATAAAGATGAGCACATGGATCAAGTTAGGGTAAGCCCAACCCAAAACAAGTAAAAGCCCATTGTTAGCTTTCATTTTTACTTGTTTTTGACATATCTCAATGTTTCTTTACTATGTAGGGCATATTAATTGTTATTTTTAAATAAAATGTTGTTTTATTTATTTATTAATATTTTATTGTAAGTTAATAAAATTAACCATATTAAATTTTAAAATTAGTAATATGAAAAATAATCTTGTTTACTTAAAAGAATTTTAGATATAATTTGATTTTAAAAATATTAAATTTATTGGTATTATCTATATACGATGAAAATAAAATCAGAAAATTTTTAAACAAAAAAAAAAATATATTGATAGTGAAATTTATTGGTATTATCTATATTTTTGCTCAACATAACCTTCAAATGACAAAATTGCTAAACCAAAATGAACTATATATATATATATCAACACATCCTCATGAGTCATCATAACATTACATTCAAAACCAATTCATTTACTCTTAAGTTACAAAATCTCATCCTTTAAAATGTTATGATGATGATGATCTCTCAAAAAGACCTTTAACATAAACCATACCTTTCTCACTAAGTTGAAGCTCCTTTCTCATTTCTTCAACTTGAACATCATCTCCTTGAACCACAATCTCACTCAACTTACCTTTTTCTTCAATCATCATCTTCACCTTTATCTCCTCTTTCCTTGAAGCCTTCTTCCAATAATACACTCCACTAACAACCAACACACACACACTAAATCATTCACTAAACACTTTCACATAACAAAAGATAGAGAGAGAGCTTACGCTAATGGACTAAGAAGAGTAATGAAGAACCAGTTGTTTCCAAAATCAGGTAATGTAATTGTTAAAACAAGACCAACACTTGCTAAACTTATACATGTACAAAATGTAAGTAACGCTGCTTGTCCTCTACTTGGAACCATACTTCCTTCAAACCTTTAACACAACACAACAATGTCAGTAACTAAACACACATAAGAAACTTGTTTTTGTTTGCTTGTTGCTTACGTAATTGTTTCTCCTCTATCAGTAATGTTAAAATTCTTCCTTGTGAAAAAAGAAAGAATCTCTCCAGCTACTTGTTTTGGTTCCTTATTGAGTTCATTAACAACAAACGTCTTTCTCACTATCTGATACAAAAAATGTAAACTTCAAATTGGGGATAAAATTAGGGTTTGTTTTGTGAAATTGAAATAGTAAAGGTGAAACCTTTGATTTAACAGAGCGTTTGATAAGTGACCAAAGACCTGGAACAGAGATAATAAACAAACCCAGAGAAGTATAATAGCTAGCTAATGAATAACCACTATTCGTTTCTGTTATTAACAGTAATGAATTAGGGTTTTGTTCCCACCATTGATGAATCTGAATTGCTGAAGAAGAAACAACTGAGATTGGTTCTATAATCATGGAATTGGTGGTAGAGACTCTGTTTCGTTTCATGTTCCATTTTCGTTTTTGTTGTGGAAGCTCTTTGATTATTACATCTCTTGAAGTAACCCATGAACAAGACAACGGCTGAGAAAGCAGCTTCGTCGCCATTGTCAAGAGATTACAAAAAAAAAGTTTTCTTTATGGCTAAAAAAAAAAAAGCTTAAACCTTTACTTGATGGTCTTATCCAAAATCGAGTGGTTCACATTTTTTCTCATTTTTTTAACTTTAAAATCTTATGACGTCATTAATTGGTTGAAAAGGCTGAGATCCGGTTCGGACCTATCCGTATTTTTTTTTTGTAAAAGCTGTGATCCGGATCCTAGCATATTCGGATCTATCCATAAAGTATTTTGTCAAATTCGAATTTTTATATGAATCTATAAATTTTGGATATATAAAATTTAGATATCCGTAAAAAAAAAATTTGATATTTGTCGAATATTTTGGATATATTGAAATATTTGAATCTAATTTTTATTTTATATTTGATTGAATTTAGATATTTTTATATTTTTCTAAATATAAATCGGATTTACTGAATATTTTTTTTAACTAAAAACGAATAAAAATATCTAAAACCTTTTCGGATCTACCATATCCAACAATCCATTATTCCAACCCGAATTTTTTTGTATTGGATATCCGTTTTTTAATATCCGGATAGCGATAAAAGAGTAAATTACATCCTACAATCACTTACATAAATGAGACTTACCATCATTTACAATTTTCACCAAATCTATAGAACAAGAGTCTTTATCATTACATCTTCTCTCCCAACATAAAATCAAACCAAACATGATTCTGATTTTGTAATCTACTCAATGTGTGCCCACAAAAATTTTAACCAAAAAAAATAGGGACAGTGGTACAGTAATAGCAAATAAATCAGAGCATTGATTTTTCATTTTTTTTTTAACTTATTAAGTTAATTTTCACTAGTCCAAAAGTGAAAGTGTTATCCAATTAGAATCTTTTTGATCAAACTATAGACACCAACTTGGTTACTTATTATCTCTAGCATTGGTAATAGTCATGGGCATTCGGGTTTTCGGTTCGGTTTCGGTTCGCTTCTTCGGGTATTCGGTTCTACGTAAATAAGTACCATTCGTGTATTTTAAAAATTCGGTTCGGTTCGGTTTCGGTTCTATGATAAAGAATCGAATTATTAAAATAACCAAAATACCCAGAAAAACGGATATTTTGGTTCTAGTTCGGGTTTTTGAGTATGTCGGTTCTAGTTCGGATCTTCGGGTACCTAATTCAAATGGCCATGAAATATGCTAAATCTGTAACATATGTTAAACGAAGAGGTTGCACAGAGAAATATGAGGAATTAGATTTAATTAATTATATCGGGTAATCGGTTCTTTTCGGTTCTTCGGGTATTACCCGAACCGAACCGAACCCGTTCGGATCCGAAAACAAAGATCCAATCAGGTATTTTAGTGGTACCAAACCCGAAATTTCGGGTCGGAACCGAATCGGAACCGATCCGATTGCCCAGGCCTAATTGGTAATAAAGGCTAAAAGAACATAGGTAGGTTGTAGCTATGGTCAAAATCTTTCCCAAAATTGCTTCTTTATAGGAAAAAAGTAGCTATAAATTTTTTTTGTCCAAACATAATAATTCTGGAGTTCTTGAGACAATGAGTTATCACCTTCTGTTAGTTCAATAGTTAAGCCAATTGTAATCTTTTCAATCATCAAATCTTATTCAACCAACCCAAGACTGTATATTACATTTTATATTTGAAAAAGTAAAAAATAGATTTTGTTTTTGAATATGTGGTTAAATTGTATTAAAAAAATATTTATTACATTGTATACAATCTTTAAACAGAAATAAAGTGGAAAATAAATAGAAAATGTTCTAAAAAAGGAATTTAGTAAGTGGTAGTAACATATATATA
>KE159096.1:31502-46128 GCA_000411055.1 Leavenworthia alabamica | reverse complement strand
TTTAAAATATTTGTTAAAATAATATAGTTTATATAATTAATCAAATATACATTATTTTTAGAATAAAATTTATATTTGATTAATTATATAAACTATATTATTTTAACAAATATTTAAAAAAATTTTTTAATAATATTATTTTTTTTTAATGTAATAACTATAGTATTTCAAAATATAATATATCTATGTTATAATTATAACTATAATTTATATAATTAAGACAATAAAAATTTAGGATAATACAGTATTTTGAGTATAAAATAGATAATAGCATTTTAAGCTGTTTATATATTTAAAAGTTTTGATTGTGTGCATATATTATCTTGGTATGGTGGTAAGATGTACTATTTTATGCCTTCAAGATCATGGGTTCGATTTTTCCATATGTCAAAATGTTTTTAAAAATTAGAATCTGAGCCTTCAAAACGACGTCGTTTTATAACTGTAACGTCGTTTTATAACTGTAACGGTTGACTAACTTCCGTTATCGTTGACCAGGAATTTAGCACGTTTTTATTAATTTAAGTCTTAAATTTAAATTTTTTGTTTGTTTAGATAGATAAACGCACTATCGAATAGTTTGGATTGATAAACGCACTTTCGAAATAATACATGTGGAAAATGACATTTTTCCCGGTACATGATTGTTGAATGTAGCATTTTTTATGGGCCATACAATATCTTCCTCGGCACTACCTTATGTTTATATTATAAATTAATGTAGTGATTAGTGACATCATCATCACCTAATTGTTTTTAATAATACTTCTGAATTAAATCCAATAAATGCTTTTTGAAGTGTAATTGTGTAATTATGAGGAGAGTTTATAATCTAAATACATGATCAAAAATATATATACAAACCGCACCTAAATGTAGACTCTTACAAATACAAAAATAGATATCTCAAAATTAGATATTCATGTCACATTTTTACCCGTATCTGATCCGAAAATCGGGTTTCGAGTACGACCGAAACCATTCAAATTATTCTATTGGGTGTTAATCTTTCTACATGCGGGTTTTGGGTCGGGTTCGGGTATTATCCGAAACTCGATCGGGTATCCAAAAATCCATAATGTTACTTAAGTAATTTTAGTTTTCGGTTTTTAATAATCGGATAAAATTCGAATATCGATTAAATTTTAAAATAATCCGATAGTTTTATGAAATTAGATAGTTATTTAAGATTTCAAGTGAATAATTCGAATGATTATATACAAAATCGGGTTTTAAATACAAAATTCGTTAATAAACAAAAAAGAACCTGGAAGACAAAATGGGCCATAGCCCAAAATGAGCCCATTTAAATAATTCTTCGATCAGAAATTTAATGTGCAAAGTGGGCCTTCCTTACACGGACTTAGATGATATGGGCTTAGTTCTGGGATAGCACAATTAAGTAATAATAACCCGAGGGTAATTTAGTAATTTCATAAATTTCGAAATTAGGAGAGAAACTTGGGGAGTGGGGTACTGAAAGTGGAAGGTAATGGTAATGGGCGCATAACCGCATCTAACCGTCATTACAAAACCTTAAGAAACTTCTTCTGCGAGAACCAAAACTTAGAAATAATCGAGAGTGAGAACATTATTGGATTAGATGAAGAAAATGGAAGATATTAAAAAAGGGCCATGGAAAGCAGAAGAAGACGAAGTATTAATCAACCATGTGAAGAGATATGGTCCTCGTGAATGGAGCTCTATTCGATCCAAAGGTCTTCTTCAACGTACAGGCAAATCTTGTCGTCTTCGTTGGGTTAATAAACTTCGTCCTAATCTCAAAAATGGATGTAAGTTCTCTGCTGAAGAAGAGAGGACTGTGATTGAGTTACAATCTGAGTTTGGTAACAAATGGGCTAGAATTGCTACGTATTTACCAGGAAGAACTGATAATGATGTTAAAAATTTCTGGAGTAGTAGACAAAAGAGACTCGCTAGGATTCTTCATAACTCCTCTGGTGCATCATCGTCTACTTCGAGTTTGAATTCTAAATCTTCTTCTCAGAGAAGTAAGGGTAAAAACGTCAAAGTACCTCTTCAGTCTTTTAACCCTTCTCAGGTAATAGTAGTAATGAATGATGAGAAAGTTTGTATTTTTAAATCTTAAGTTTTTAATTTTTGTGGTTTTAGGGTTTTGGTTTGGTTGAGGAAGAGATTACAGTTTCTTCATCATCGAAGATTCTTACTTATTCAACTGATCAAGTTGATGAAACCTTGAGATTTCCTGATCTGGGTATTAAACTAGAGCATCATCAGCCTTTTACTTTTGGCACTGATCTTGTTCTTGCTGAGTCACAGCAACCAAATATTACGTTCTCTCCTGAGAGCAGAGAGCTTTTGGCTAAACTTGACGACCCTTTTTACTATGATATACTTGGACCACCTGATTCTTCTGAACCATTGTTCCCTCTTCCTCAGCCGTTTTTTGAGCCCTCACCTACCCCCAGAAGATTCAGACATGTTTCAAATGATGATGAACCTGATGTTTTCTTAGACTTTCCAGTTGACTTGTTTGATCAGGTGGATCCAATCCGGAGTCCTTAAGATCTTCCTTTCAATTGTTGTCTTTGTTTATAAATGGTTTCTTTGTGTGTTTAAGTTTAACTTGACTCATTTTATTTACTTTAACTGTTTTTAGATGTTTCAAGTAACTAATCTAACTACAGTCTTATGTAATGACAAATTCTTGTTTCCTTGCTATTATGTGAAGGTAGTAGTGTTGTTATTTAGCAGAACTCTAGATTTTTCAAACAATGTTTCATAATTCATACAAAAGCAATTCAAACCAAGGTACAGAAACACAGAACATTGAAGCCAATTAACTAATCTGGATTAAATTACTCATCAGCCTCTCTATTTTTTTTTCTTTGACTGACTACAATATTGTTCTTTTGTTGTATATGTTAACATTGACTCAAACAGCAGTTTGGAATATAATTTGTAATGCTTTAGGAATGGTACTTAATTCCACATTGAACAGGACTTGTAATCACCTCAAAGTTTCCAGCTTTAGTAGACCCATCTTGACTAGAGACTTTTCTTCTCAGATGAGCACAAGCACAATACTCTACGTGATTTACATCTACCTCTTTAAATGTCGAGAATATAGTCCTTACTCCTTCCCCTGCATTAAAACACAGAGGCTTTACAAGTCAAAAGGACTATTTCCTTAAACCTTAGAAGAAAATGTTCCTTTTAGAGAAACAAAGCATAATGAATGTGTAATCAAGTAGTAGAAGACTTGAGAAGAGAATGTTTTTGCTTACCATGAGTGACTAAGAGCAAATTCTCAGAAGGATACTTATCAGCAAGAGTCTTCACCAAATAAAGAAACCGATCTGTGCATCCTTCTACAGTCTCTTCCCACTGTGGCATCTACACAAACCCAACAAGAAATATATAACTAGAAGAACAAGACAAGTTTAGAGAATTCATAAAGGTTCTGAAGATCAATACCTCTTTATAAACAGGATCCACATTATGATCAACCATTCCATCAGGAAACATAGCTTCAAGATCTGAAATCATGAAGTCGAACTTGCCATCTTTGGGAACAATCTCAGGATTAATAGCAATTGTATTCAACATCTCGCTCAAACCAAATTCAATAGATACCTAAAGCAAACACATTAATCGAAGTTTATCTCGAATCAGCTCAAATTTCATATCAGAGATTCATGGATACCACAAATTCAACAAAAATATATATATATAGGATACGGCGATGTTGTGTGACCTTAAGCTTGGATTTATCAATGGAATTGACATCTTTAGACGACGTAGCGTTGGGATCTAAATCAACGGCGGAAAGAGCAGCAATAACTTCGGAAGCAGTCTGGATACAGCGTATGAAAGGAGAGACGAAAACACGGTGAATCGGAAATTGGATCTGAGATCGAATCCGTTGACCAGTTTGAAACGCCCGAACCATGCCGTCGTGAACGAATGGAGGATCCCATGGTCTCGTAGCTGTATCAAGCCAAAGAGGCTCGACTTTGTCAATGCGATCACCATGACGCATCATCAAGATATTTTGGTAGCTATCTGTATTAGATTCCATTGATGCTCTGAATGATGCTGCTGGTGCTTTGACCTTTGAGAGTACGTTCGTAGTGATTGTATACATGGCGGGCGACGTTTTTATTTTTTTATTTTATTTTATTATTTTCTTCTTCTATATACAAAAATGTTACGAGCATCATCCATCACTCATAAAAAGTCATATATATATTTTTATTGTTTATAATAGACTTTAATCAACTGAAAATAAAAGTCAAACTCTGAATCAGTCAAGAAATGGCTAACTCCGGTTCAGTCCGGTTCTATCCGAAGACATTGACAAAATTAACCGGAATTGGAGGGAGGGTACCGGTACATGATGATTCCCATCTTGACCAATCACTTTCAAAATCTCAATTTATATTAAATCACACATTTTCTCTATTTTTATTGAATCAAACCGTAAAACCAAATAATTACATTATAAACCGGTTAAACCGGAGATTGACTTATAACAAGATCATGAATTGGGAGGTTGTTGTGTCTAAAAGACACACCAAGACTAGTAACCACCTCAAATTTTCCAAACCCATCATCATCACTATTCAAAATCTGTCTTCTTAACTCAGCAGTCCCACAACAATCTACCATATACTTAGTTGCATCACTGAAGTAGTTGTAAAGTATAACACTTGCTCCTCCCACTACAATTTCCGACCAAAAAAAAAGTCGGTTATATTTAAAAACTAAAAAAACTATATTATGATTTGCTTACAATGTGTAATTAAGAGCAAGTTCTCATAAGGATACTTCTCAGCAAGACCCTTGAATGTTTTAGCATAACGATCTACGAAGTCTTCTCTAGATATTCCTGGCCATTGTGGCAACTAAACAAAATCCAAGAGAGATCGAGAAATATCTATATAAACAAATAAATAATAAAGAAAGAAAAGTCTTATAGTCATAGAGCACCTCTTTATAAACCATATCAACATTAGAATCCACAGTTCCTTTAGGAAACATAGCTTCAAGTTCTTGAATCTTGAATTCAAATTTCATATTTTCTGGAACAACTTCACTCTTTATAAAACTTGGGTTTGGTACCTCGGACAAGCCATATTCAATAGATACCTGAAGCAAACAAGACTAGGCATGCATTAACATCGATCAACATGGTTTAAAAGATCATTAAATCTAAAATATAATGTGTATTATAAAGTATATGCACACTTGTGGAAGTTAAATATATATTATAGAGAGAATATTGTGATTGACCTTGAGCTTAGTATTGTCAATGGAAAGAACATCTTTGGACGACGTAGCATTGTGATCGACATCAACGGCTGTGAGAGCAGCAACGACTTCGGAAGCAGTCTGGATGCAACGGAGGAAAGGAGAGACAAAGACACGATGTATTGGAAACTTAGTCTGAGATCGGATTCTTTGACCAGTTTGAAAGGCACGAACAAAACCGTCCTGAGAGAGCGGTGGATCCCAAGGTCTAACAGCGGTTGAAGCCCACAGTGGATCGACTTTGTCAAGTCTATCACCGTGACGCATCACCATGATATTTTGGTGGCTATGGAGGTTTGTTTTACCTGACTCCATTGCTCTTTTTCATGTGTTGCCTTAAGCCAGTAGAGATGTGAGGTTTATATATAGAGGTAACTGAGAGAGATTATGAATTATTGTTATTTTTAGTAATAAATGTTTTATGTCTTTTTTAAGTGAAAGTTTCCACAACAGGAAATTGCAAAGAAGATTATCAGACAAGAACGGTTTTATTACAAGACTCATTGAAACTTCTAAGAGCATCTCCAACGGCTTTTTAAACAGGTTTTAATAGAGTTTTTTAATATTAAATAATATAAATTATATTAAAACGTGTACTAAGAATTATTTATTATGAACCGGCTTTTACTTAGAGACTTTAGTCTTTTTTTTTTACTTTTTTATCTCGATTTACGTAAATTAATATTAAAATATTAGTAAAAATAGCTTATGGATCTCTTACCATTGGAGATGGTTTTAAGAAGTCAACATTTGTGTCCGCTTCTTGATCCCATTATTGAAATCTAAGGCTAGTATGGATACAACGATACAATCTAACGGCTAGTGGCTGATGACCAATGAGATTTTTTCCTTTCTTAAAATTTTTAGAATTTTTGTTATTAAATGCTGTCATTGTTACATTAAATGATATTCATTAATTATCGTTGTTTTTAGTTTACTAATAACTCGTAGTCTTTTTTTTTTAATGTTAAAAATATTTCGAATTTTGTAAATATCACCAAATAAAATTTAATTTTATAAAATAGAAAAATTATAATTTTTAGTTGATTTTTAATTAATTACAATACTTTTCGTTAACTGGCCAAATTAGACTTCCCGTTAAATCGATTAACGAAGGATTATAACGGAATTAATTAAACCGTGAACCATGCTATTACGTTAAAATACTCCATTTTATACACTCAAAAAACGAGGTCATTTTGTAATATCTCAAAATTTTAACATCAAAATTCTCAAATCGACGTTGACTCTTCAATTTCTCTACAACCCTAGTATGTCGATTTATGAGTGTGTAAAACAGAATATTTTAACGTAACGACACTGTTCACAGTTTAATTAACCTCGTCGTAATTCTCCGTTAATAGATTTAACAGGAAGCCTAATATTACCGGTCAACGAAAATATTATAATTAATTAAAAAGTCAACTAAAAATTAGAAATTATTTTTTGATTTTGCAAATTTATACTTTATTTGGCGATATTTAAAAAGTATAAACATTTGTCTAAAATTTATACGTGATTAGTTTAACATTTGTATCTTTTTTTTTTTTACAAAATATAAACATATATGCAATTTAGTATTTCAAAATACGTATGTAGGTGAGGTGAAATGATATTTCAGTTACATATTTGACCAATTCTATATATTCTGCTAAGTTTATTCATCAAAATAGAATATAATAGTGTTGACAATTTCGAACATTTATTTTGCACTTTTGTCCTAAGATCAAGTCAATGGTAATTAATGTATCCCAACTAATTACAAGTCCCTACACAGAAGAATATCAAGTCAACTCAGTGGCAGCAAATACGGGTGGATCTGAACCGGTCTGGTTCACATTTCATATCGCTACTGCTTGTGCTCAACGATGAAGCCAAGGCTTGAAGAAGCGAGTCATTTGCATTTCTGCATCATCACGAAACAGAGAGATGAAGAAGGTGAAAATTTATACAAAGTGACTTCATTTATATACAAGTCTAGACCTTGAAATCATAGCAACTTCAGATAACTAGACTCATTTATGTACATTTCTTCCTTCATTATCATAAGTGAGACACAGATCATGTGAATAAGAATTGTAATCACATAATGAATCAAAGATACCAAATGTAACTCATGAATTTACAATACTGTTTGCAGATAAGGTATACAAAGATCAAGAGAAGGTGTGATTCAAAATGACAAAAACAACATTGAATTTGAATCACTAGCTTTATACCTTCATATGTGGAGATTGGTTTCAGTTGAAGCCAATTCAAAAACATTAACTTCAGATCATTCTCAATCAACCCTACAAAACTGAGATCAAGAGTATGATTATTCCACAAACTCAGAAACCACAAGAGATTGATTATTTATAGGTTATAATCCAATCTGATTCATAGAAAATGTAACTACTACCTTTCAAGCATGTTCTGAGACCTTGTAAGCGTCTGAAGAAACATTACCCATCCACAAACCTGGGAAAAGAACCTAAAAACAAAGGTGAAATTGTAAGGCATGGTTATGAAAAGAGAGGTAATTGTAATTGTAAATGTGAAATCTTTTTTACATCGAGCTGTTTCTGTATGTTTTTGGCTCTCTTCTTTGGTCTTCTGCTAGGTTTTGATCCAGTCAACGCATATATATCCTCATCAATCTCTATCTTTGAGAGTGAAATTGATAACCTCGGTTTCTTCTCTTTTCTCTCTATCGTCGTGATCTTAGCATCAATCTCGTTCTTAGATCGAATTAGCTCAGTTCGAACTGTTCCTTGAGCTTTGTTAGCAGGTAATGAACCACCGTTACAGCTTTTGATTACACCACCGCTTGAACGCTTCTTCGCCGACGGTGGTTTTCTAGGTCTCAGATTCCAAATCTTTGGTCCAAACTCATCTGCTTCATGACCACCATAATCAGAGATCCGTTCACTAAGCGAAACATCAGCATCAATAGCTGGCTCAGCTGAATCACCAGTCACTTGAACAGCAGCGATGGAGGTGGCGTTATCAGTAGCTGAAGTGGTGGCGTTATCAGCTGCTTCTTCGCTATTCTTCGTTCGGATCCGGATAAAGATCTTCGATCTACCATCAGGCGTCGTTGACTTTGTCCCAGATGGATCTGCTATNCAAACGAAGAAGCCGATGCTTCACTCACTTCCTCAATCACAAGATTCCCTTTCACAGTATTAGCTTCACGAAGTGGAGATCTATTCGATGCTTTCCGTAGACGATGTGTATTGTTGTGATTCATAGACCACCTGAGATCAGACAACGGGAAGTTATGAAGCAGATGAGATTTCACCGGTGAAGAAGAAGAAGAAGCTCCTGCAATTTGTTGTTGCCGTCTAGAGCTTTCACTTGTGTTCATCACTGACGACGGCTGTTCGGAACCATGGATCGGCGGAGGAAACGTCATCGATTGACGAAACATTTACAACTCAGTTGATCCAAATAAACTAGAAAACCTTAATGACGGAGGAGAAAGAGAATTGAAAACAAATAACACAGAGCAATGAATATGAAGAAATTAACCAGAAAAGGAAGAGCGGCCGTTATATGTTATTTTACTGAATCCCCAAAAACCAAAGTATTGTTAACAAAGAAAAAAATATAACTACTTTAAATGTCTCTTTTGCCCTCACTATATCGTCTGATTTACAGCCGCTACCTCAATGCACAAAAAGGTTCCAAACGTAAGACGCACGTGACTTGCATACACCCAGTTGCTTGATTTACAAGATTTGACAATTTTAAGCTCAAAGTCAAACCAGAGATAAAATTTATAAATTACATAAATCAATAAATGGGCCGGTAAGGTATATGCCATATCCCACATGTGGGCTTATAGAGTTTATAAACTATAAAGAAATCAATAAATGGGCCGTCAAGGCATGCCATATTCTGATATCTCGCATGTGGGCTTATAGAGTAGAGACCTTAGGTGGAGACAGAACATAATAGCTAATAAAATTCACAACCGAATTGGTTTCAGCTAAATCAAACCGGAAATCACAAAACTGAACCCTGGAAGCTGGAACGAAAGACGGTTAGTTTGAAGTGTAAGTGATGATACGACGTCGTATGAAGCTGGGGAGCAGATAATCCCAAGGTCAATTCCGTAAATCTCAGCTAGAGTCTTGTTTGCTTCTTGAGTTGCAGATTGTTTCCATTGTCACTCATTCTATTGTCTGAACAGCTTTACTTTTGTTTTGTTTCTAATGTTAGATCTGTCTTTTACATCGCTTCGAAGTCTTCTTTCTTCCTTGACATATCAAACGAATCCTTTAAATCCCTAGATCTCTCAAGTTCATCAATGGTGACTCCCAATCTCTCCACCAAGCGTCGCTCTTCACCTAATGTTGTGCCACCATCTGTTTCACCTACTACTCAACCTCGGTCTAAATCCACCGGAGGAGGATTCTTCTGTAAGTCTGTTCTATTCGCTTTGTTTCTCATGGCCTTGCCGTTGTTCCCTTCTCAAGCTCCTGATTTCGTTGGTGAAACTGTGATTACCAAGTTCTGGGAACTAATTCATCTCATTTTCGTTGGCATTGCTGTTGCTTATGGTTTGTTTAGCCGTAGGACTGTTGAATCCTCTGTTGATATGAAGATGAGCCGTGTAGATGAGTCTTCCTTCTCTTATATATCTAGAATCTTCCAAGTTTCTTCTGTTTTTGATGAAGAGTTTGAGAATTCTTGTGAATTTGATGATGTGAGGAGTGAGAACTGTTCAATTAATGTGAGTGCTCCTCAAGCTTCTGTGGTTGAAAGCGAGTTAGAATATGGTAAAAATACTAATCAAGTCCGAGCTTGGAATTCACAGTATTTTCAAGGAAGATCTAAGGTTATGGTTGCTCAGCCAGTTTATGGTCACGTTGTTCATCAGCCATTAGGCTTACCGGTTAGGAGTTTAAGGTCATCAGCTTTGAGAGCTAATGTAACTCCTGAAGATAACTCTTTTGATGATAGCTCTGATGGAGTTGTAAATAGTAAAGCTGAGTCATTAGATAATGAAGTTTTTGATGAGGTTTTGGCTGTTCCATCTTCACCTGTTGTTCCATGGGATTTTAATCCTGAAATGATGGGAATGGGAGAGAACTATCCTTCTAATCTTCAACCTCAATCTTCTCAGTCTACTGTTTCTTCGTCTTCTTCTTCATCAAATTCTAGTTTTGCATCCCAGACTCAGAACAGATTCTCGCCTTCGCGTTCTGTTTCGCTTAACTCGAATGTGGAGGAATTGGTCAAGGAAAAGAGTCTTCAAGGCTCATCAGGGTCTAGTTCACCATCCTTGCCCCCATCACCACCATTGTCTCTATCTCCACCACCTCCAAAGTTAGTGACGGATGATACTCATAAGCTTGCCTCACATTCTCGGCATTGCAGTGATGGTTCATCGTTAGAAGAGGATGTAAGGAAGGGCATTGAAGATGAATTAGAGGAGAACAAAGTCAGAGGTAGAAGAACAGAAAGTTTCAGTAACAAGGAACGAGGATCTAAATCATTAACTACTGAAAGTTCCCGGAGAGGGAACAAGTCTCGTAGATCTTATCCTCCTGAGTCCACCTCATCTCCCATTGGTGTTACTGATGATTCCACAACTAGAAGACATGGTCTTCAGCAAAAGAGTGATACCAAGAAAGGACTGAAGACAAAGCATAAAGTTAAAAAAGGAAGAAGTTATGACTCTTTGAAGGTATCAGCAGAAGACGAGAAAATCAGCAAACCAGTTCCTGCTATGGATGTAGTGTTCCAACCAATGAATACTAAAGCTTCAAGGCGTGTAATGCAGTCTTCACGAGGAAGACGTGAAACTTTACCGGAGAAAGATGTCACAATAGAGGATGATACTAAGGATTCAGATAAGTCAAGAAAACAGGAGCTTCCTGGTAATAATAACAAGGAACTGAAAACGAACAGTCCAAGGTTGCTTGAACCACGTTCTTCGAGAGCTTCTAGTAATGTATCATCACTAAGAGGAAAGTCTGTGAGGACTATAAGATCTGATCGCCATGTGAAAGATGTAAAGAAAGATGGAGATTCATCTGATGATGGCACAGAAGCTAAAGTAGAGAGCCGAGAAAGAACGAAATCAAGAAGACAAGAACAACAAGAACTATCAATTGTAATACACCAGGAGAAAAGTTCAGAAACTCGTGCTAAATGCGAGGCAGAAGAAGATGCTATGGAGGCTGAGGGTGAGCAGCAACCTCAAGTAACTTTAGAGGAAGAAGAAGCTAGTTGGGAAAGCCAAAGCAATGCAAGTCATGACCATAATGAGGTTGATAGAAAAGCTGGTGAGTTCATAGCCAAATTCCGAGAACAAATCCGGTTGCAGAAACTCATATCCGGTGAACAAGCTAAAGGAGCAAGCTCTGGTTTGATCAGAAACAGCCATTTCAGATGACACACTCACTCACTACTATTTATTGCTTCATTACTTGTATTGTTATTGTAAATTGTTAAACCTCGGCATTGTTGGTGAGAATCTGGAGCTGTCAGTCACCTCTCTTTGTTTGAAGTTCATATATTGTTGAATAAAAATGAATTTTTAACTTCCAGCGTTAGTTGACTTAGTTCTGTGTAATTAAATTATCTGTTACAAAAGAAACTAGATTTAAATAAATTTATATACTTTGATAACACGAACAAAAATGGTATGATCAACACCAAAAACTAATAAAAATTTTGGTTGTGTTTCACCATGTATTTTTGCTTATATTAGACATATAACAGATACAATTAATTTCAAATGGTGTTTGTCTATTTCTTGAGACATATATTTGATAGGAACCTTTTTGAGATGGATTTTGCAACACTTTTCTTGTTTTACATTTAAGTTACAAACTTATCACAAGACAATTATGTTTTTAGTAAGAAAGCATACAACAACAGAGAACATCAGATTCAGACAAGATCCAACACAAGCTGAAGCTGATCCACTTGGGGACCAATCAGGTCCATAACAAACTTACCTACACTTGGAAGCCACTGGTGTGAGGAAGAAGACTCAGAAACTGCCATTGATAATGATGCTTTGTCACTGAGGTATGGCACTATATGCTTCTTCATATCTGCACGAGATATCTGAAGATGATTTCCAGGAACACTAATGAATTTAACCTTTCCAGCTTCATCTAACGTTCTTAAACCAATCCAGTCCTCAATATAGAGCTTGGTCTACAAAAGGAAAAAAAATCCAAACACTTATCTACAAAACTAAACCACTTAAAACAATGATTGAAGTGTTTTATTACCTCTTGTGGCGGAAGAATGGTCTTAAAAGATCCATCAGGATAGTATCCAAACCATGAAGTCTCTTTTGGTATAAGTATTGTGTCATGCTCAAACTAAATTCGATCGAAAGTAAAATGTTACCAGAAAAAAAGAATACTTGCAAGTTAATATCATTAGAAGACTAACCATAATAAGCACAAGATTCTCTAAGCTTGAGAACCTTTCCTTGTAAGTCGAGTTTTTAACTGGAAGTTCATTGTTTAACTTTGGTAGAAACCTACAACCTTCCATGTAACCCGCTATGTCCTACAAAAACATTCAGTTACAACAAGAATGAAAAGTCTGTGTAGGTTTGGTCGTATATGTCATAGTTCGTGTAGGAATAGATCGTCGGCCCATAAAACTTACAGTTGGGATTTTGAGAAAACCACTAGGAGCCAAGTGTTCCTGAAAACTCAATAAGATGAGATGTACAAAGTTTCACATTCGTAACAGAAAAAATCACGCAGAAACTTAAAATACTCCACAACAGAGTACCTGCATATAGTCGCTATAGATCTCTGCTTTGATCATACTGTCCAACATGATACAAATCCAAGTAGCCTGCAAAATCAAGACAACATTACAAAAAGTCCACATATTTGTTCTTTTGGAGGGAGTTATAGTTACTTACGCCACAGAAAGGAATCGATGCAGTACCAGCATGAGGACCAGCTACAGATACAAAGTTCTTAACCTATTAACCACAATAATCATTAGATGGAAAGATAAAAACTTAAAGAAGCTAGAACAAGCATTCATACATATATGCATATGGACTTACAGGTGGTGCTCCATCACAAAACTCAATGAGAGCTCGACCAATCAGGTTACCTTGAGAAAGGCCTACAATGCTGTAACCATCACTAAGCTCAGACATACTTTTCACCTGTAGTATTAAAACACAACATATATAATGAAATGAAAAAATTCAAAAGCCAAAATTGGAAAAAACACTTAATGAAGTTTATCTAACCTTGTCACAAACAACTGCTGTCTGCAAAACACAATAAAAAGAGACAAGAGTATGAGATTATTATTCAAGAACAAAATCTTACAAGTTTCATTTCTTCCAAGTTCCAACATGTGATGTGACATAAGTACCTGATCAAGAAGGGGCATGGTCCATGAGTCCCATGAGCCATTCCCAATCTCTCTGAATTAACAAAGAAACACATTGAGCTATATTTGAATATAATGCTTTAGGGTAAATAAAAGAGGACATAGACATAGACATATACAAGCAATATCCTTGAGAACCAGACCAATCACTTAAAAGCTCTGTGAATTGTTTAACTCCTCCATTACTGCATTTATCCCCAATTCCTGAGAATGTAAAAATAAAAATTAAAAAAGGAGAATAATTTTCACGATATGAGAACATGATTGATTGTTGCTGTATCTTTTCAAAAACAATCTAATTACAAAATTAGATTCCAAAATTACCATGCAGAACTATGAAAGGCACAGAAGAAGCGAGAGAGACGAAATTGCAAATTAGGGTTATGATAATTGCTGCCTTTAGGTAAGTCATTAGTTTCCTGTAAGAACAAAACGTATAAACCTCAAAAAACCATAAAGAGAAGATTTTATAATCTAGGGTTTAAGTAAGATGGAGAATTTAGAATAAGATTCGTACATATCCGGTACCGGCGAAGTGTAGTCTCGTCGCCGATCGGATTTTATAATAGCTCTCGAAGGAAAGATCGCTGGGGAAAATAATATGTTTGGTCGATGAGACAAAACTCTTTCTGGGTTGTTCTAATGTTCTTCTTCACACGTGCTAGTTTGTTGACTTTTTTAGTTGGTTTCTCTCTTATCCACGTCCAGATTAAGCAAGCGCGTGAAACAATTTGCCAGTAAATTTCTAAAATAATATTTATAGAAAAAGTTGAATTTTTTTTAGGATTATGAATTTTCATCCAACCATATAAATATTAATAGAAAGTATATCACATGCGAATCAAGCATCACTAAAAAAATATATTTAAAATATATATATTTTAGTTAGATTATATAAATATATTATTTAATATATGTTAAAAAAATATTAGTATATATTTTTTTTTGTTCT
>KE159096.1:10704-22927 GCA_000411055.1 Leavenworthia alabamica | reverse complement strand
AATCTCAACGGCGGCGATCAACTCTACCTAAATCGACTAGCTTTTTGGACCTGTTTGCACAAAACGACGCCGCTGCTGATATATGAGGCTTTTCGGTGTCCGTTTTCTCACCGGAATTTACGAATTCCGATGGATATCTATTTTTCCGTTTAAAAGGACAGTTAGGCTTAGCTCTAACCAATGGTCTCAAGCAAAAAGCCATTCCCGACATACTTTTCCCAGTTCCCGTTGCCCTTCCCGGAGTTTTTGTCGCCGGAGTTCTTTTCAATATCCCCGGAGATTCCTCAATTGATTCCACTGGCTCGTTTCCCGATTCCGTTTCTCTCGCCGGTGACATTCCTCTACAAAATACCCGTTGAGGTCTACGCCCAGCGATTACGTCTGAGTTCGGTTGCTTTTTACGACGAACGGTGGAGATAATCGTAGGGATACATGACAAAGCCGAAGACGAAGAAGACTCCGAGGCGTCGCATGAAAATCTAGGATCGGATTTAGCAACGGAATCGAAATCTTCAGATCTGGTTCTCAATAGATTAGAGAATCTAGAGAATTTACCTCCTTTCGATTTATAAGTTGGATTAGATTCAAGATCTTTGCATGAATAGCCGACGACATCTACCTGAGGCGTGTTGATGAATCTCCGATTAGAGGTTAAGTTATCTCCTCCTCCGGCGTCAGATTTTTTTCGAGCTACGTAAGGTGAAACAGAGCGTGGGATAACCAAAACCGGAGAATTATTATTATTATCTTCTTCAACTGTGGCGGCGGCTGATGCGGCGAGGGAGAGTAGACGTTCATGGAGACAAGAAGCGCAGACGCCGATGCTGCTGCTAAAATCGACGGTGTGTCTTTTACACCTCATCGGATAAGAGAAAAATGATTAAAATGGTTAGGGCTTGCGAGAGAGGATTGTTTATCGCGAAAAGTGTTGTTGTTCCGAGAGTTTCGTGGTTATAATCTGATGTGACAAACCTGTAAAAAAAAGACAAAGAAGATCTGCGGTGGTAAAGCTTTTGTCTTCTTCTTTTAAAATCTCTGTTTTGAGATAAAGGTTGAGAGAGAAAGCATTCTATGTCTGTCGGAAAGACAAGATAAAACAAGAAAGAGAAAATACGATATTATCAAGACTTAACTTTAAAGTTAACTATTTTTATGACCATTGTTATAACTAACGCTATGATTGATTTCATATTCTTCTCCTCCCAGAAGATAAAGTCTACTTATAGTTGACCTTTGATTTAGTTAAACCAATAACCAAATAGCATTGGATTTGTACGGGATGTGTAGCGAATAGTGATCACCTCAGCGTCTGACTTAAAAAACAGTTAAATCTTGTGATGGCTATGTATAAAATAAAAACTTAAAAATGATGCATGTGTGACGGCTATAAGCCGACAAATATTAGGTGAAAACGAGCTATCGTCGTTGCTTCCAAATCTCATCTCGGCCTTAACTTCAATATTGGGCTTTTAAGCCTTCCAATTATATTGGGCCTGCCAAATTTCAATGGTGTGGCTTTCCGACATGTGTGGGTCCACTAAAACTTCAAAATTCGAAAATTCAGACGCGTCACAAAAGGGAAAAGGTGGCTTATCTTATCTTCTTCAATAGTAGTATTATTATTTTAGATTTGACCGTTTGGGAAAGTAAGAATCAGACCGTACCGAACCGAACCAAACCAAACTCAGACGACTCAGTGAAGGTGACTAAGCGTCTGTAACCGACCGATCGAACCAAACAGAGGTAACACAAACCAACGTTCTAGAACCAACACTTAAGACATTTATTCCTCTATTTGTTTTTCCTATTTTGTCCCTAATATTATTCTTCGTCGTCTCTAAGCTATTTGAAGAGTCTTGGTCTGTTTGTTGAATTATCTAATTCTAGTAGCTTCTCTATTTCTAAACTGAAATTTCGTATCCGGAACTTAGAACTGTTATCTTAAACAGAAGAAGAACAAAGATGACGACTATGGAGAGCTTGATAGGGTTGGTTAATAGGATACAGAGAGCATGTACAGTGCTCGGTGATTATGGTGGTGGAACTGGAGATAACTCTTTCAATTCTCTCTGGGAAGCTCTTCCAACCGTAGCTGTCGTCGGTGGTCAGGTGATTTATCTGGTTTAAATAGCTTTGACTTCTTCCTAGGTTAGTTTTACCAAAGTTGACTGAGTCTATTTGTTTCTGGGGGTTTATACAGAGTTCTGGAAAATCTTCGGTTCTTGAGAGCATAGTTGGGAGAGATTTTCTTCCTAGAGGATCTGGTTTGTTAATTTTTAACCTCTTCTATTTTCTCTTCTTACTACTATATACAATAAAGACAAAGGAGCTTTGAGTTTGAGGAACAAGTCTTGTCTGTGCAGGTATTGTTACTAGACGACCTTTGGTATTACAGCTTCATAAGACAGATGATGGAACTGAGGAGTATGCAGAGTTCCTTCATCTTCCCAAGAGACAATTTACAGATTTCGGTATCTAGCTTAAACATTTATCTAAGTTATGTAAAAATGTTTTCAGACACTATAGTTTAAAGTGTTCATTCAAATTCTTTCATGTTGCAGCTATGGTTCGCAAGGAGATCGAGGATGAAACTGATAGAATCACAGGGAAGAACAAACAAATATCTCCAATTCCTATTCATCTCAGTATCTTCTCTCCAAATGGTTTGCTTTTATCACACTCTCTGGACTCTGGATTTTATTTTCTGTAGTAAGTTTTTTTTAATGTAACTAACATTGATGATCTTTGCTTTTTTTTATGGAAACAGTTGTGAATCTGACCCTTGTTGATTTACCTGGTTTAACTAAAGTAGCTGTTGGTATGATTTATAACACCATATCTTTATTATTTGAATGGTGTGTATGAAGCTTATTGATACTGTCTTTGAATTCTAGAGGGACAGCCGGAAACCATTGTTGAAGATATCGAAACCATGGTTCGCACATATGTTGACAAGGTGACAATTACTACATATGTTCTATTTGCTTTTATGCTTCTGTTTTATATTTCTTTAGAAGCATCTATTAGTTCCAAATTGGTTACTTTTATTTGTTTCGCAGCCCAATTGTATCATATTAGCTATATCTCCTGCCAACCAGGACATAGCTACATCTGATGCTATTAAGCTCGCGAAAGATGTCGATCCAACAGGTTTGTTTGTTGTTTTAGTGGATGATATACTTGGTAGGAACTATTGTCTTTTGTTGATGAGTTAAGTTTTTGATCTTTTCAGGTGAGAGGACATTTGGTGTTCTTACCAAATTAGACTTGATGGACAAAGGAACTAATGCATTAGCAGTAAACACCTCTTCATCTCTTTTCATTCATATGTCATTGTGTCTACATTACTTCTTTTACTTAGAAAAAATTGATCTAACGTACATAACTACTTCCTTTAATAAGGTTCTTGAAGGAAGATCATACAGGCTGCAACATCCTTGGGTTGGGATAGTGAACCGTTCACAAGCAGATATTAATAAAAATGTCGATATGATGCTTGCAAGACGAAAAGAACGAGAATATTTTGACACTAGTCCTGACTATGGTCACTTAGCCAACAAAATGGGTTCAGAATATCTAGCAAAGCTTCTCTCAAAGGTGTCCAATCATCAACATAAGATTATTCATTCTCGTTTTTGTTTATCGATTCTTAGTTTCCAAATGTTCTTTGTTTTCTGCAGCACTTGGAGTCTGTTATTAGGGCTCGTATTCCAAGTATTCTATCATTAATAAACAAAAGCATTGAAGAACTTGAAAGAGAGTTAGACCGAATGGGTAGGCCTGTCGCCGTTGATGCTGGGGTAAGTTTCTCTATATAAAATTATATAGAAGATTTACTTTTTTTGAATCTGTTGGTCTCATTCTCATTCTCAGGCTCAACTATACACTATACTGGAGATGTGTCGCGCATTTGATAAGATATTCAAAGAACATTTGGATGGCGGGTAAAACATCACTTACTTATATTATCTTCTAATGGTTGTTTAACTTACTATTTACCATTATTTAGGCGTCCTGGAGGTGACCGTATCTATGGAGTTTTCGACAATCAACTTCCAGCTGCACTTAAAAAGCTTCCTTTTGATCGTCATCTATCTTTACAAAGTGTGAAGAGAATAGTGTCTGAAGCAGATGGTTATCAACCTCACTTGATAGCACCTGAACAAGGTTATCGCCGTCTAATCGAAGGTGCACTTGTTTACTTTAGAGGTCCAGCGGAAGCTTCTGTAGACGCTGTAAGTGACTCAACACTATCTCTTCACTTTATAAGACCCTAATGAGTTTAGTACTAATGCAACAGGTTCACTTTGTCTTAAAAGAGCTTGTAAGGAAGTCAATTTCAGAAACTGAGGTAAACAACTTTTATCTTGTTAAGATTTGGTAAAAAGTTTTTACTTTGATCTTACTAATGACTAAAATACAGGAGCTAAAGCGTTTCCCTTCGCTACAAGTCGAGCTCGCTGCTGCAGCTAACAGCTCCTTGGAGAAATTTAGAGAAGAAAGCAAGAAATCTGTTATTAGACTTGTTGATATGGAATCAGCTTATTTAACAGCTGAGTTCTTCAGGAAACTTCCTCAAGAAATGGAAAGACCAGTAACCAACAGCAAAAACCAAACAGCTTCTCCTGTACCTGCAACATTAGATCAATATGGAGATGGACATTTCAGAAGAATAGCATCAAATGTATCTGCTTATGTCAACATGGTCTCAGATACACTCCTTAACACTATTCCAAAAGCTTGTGTTTATTGTCAGGTTAGACAAGCTAAACTCGCGTTGCTCAATTACTTCTACGCACAGATTAGTAAGAGAGAGGTAATATTAAACTAACACAAAATGTTTCTGAAGCTATTGTAGTCTCTTTGGTGTTTTAGATTTTAATATGATTTGGAATATATATTGACAGGGGAAACAGTTGGGACTGTTATTAAATGAAGATCCAGCATTGATGGGTCAGAGAATTGAGTGTGCGAAGAGGCTGGAGTTATATAAGAAAGCTAGAGATGAGATAGATGCTGTTGCTTGGGTACGATGATAAAGCCATGTTGTGTATTTCTGGTGATTAGATAAACTATGACTTCGTGTTTGATAATACTATTCACTGGCTTGTATTGTTGTTCATTGTAACGTTATTGTGTCTGTATGTATTATATGTATGTCAGACCTCGTTAGGAATCTTTTTAAGCCGTAACGTGACTCTCCCATAATACAACTTCATCTTCTCCGACGCATTCCTCCGGTCATATCCTATATTTCCGATTTCAACTCTCACCATCTTATAAGTCAAATCGCTTGTAAACCTTCATCGGAACAACAGGATTCAACAACTCGTTGCTCAACACTCAACAGTGAAACAATTTCTTCTGAGAAGGAGCTCCGATTCAGTTCCCATCCTTTGATTAGTAAGGCTCTGTCTTTGTAGGAGGACCAAAGATACAAACGGACAAAACTATGTTTAATCTCTGCTTGTCCGCTTGCTCTCATTTTCACAGACGATTGAAGAAGAAAGCAAACGGACAAGCGGCAATGAAGCACAAGGCATGTTACGATAACAAAACAAAACAAAACAAAGATCTAACAGGAACTCAGGTTCTGTGAAACTGAAAGATCAAACTACAAAGAAATGAACAACACAATGTCTATAACCATCTCTAAGAAAGAAACACACACAAAGTATGAGAATTCTTAAGGTAGTTCAGTTTGAGTAAAAAAAAAAACTAATAACACATCAAATGTTCAAATACGAATCAACTTCATCTTCTGCTTCTTTTCTTTGGCTGATTATTGTCTTTTCCAAATTCTCCATCTCGTTTTCCTGTAACCTCTTCAACCTTCTTTTTACCCTTACTATTACTCCTCAGTACCCATGGTATCGCTTTACTATCCTCTTCCTTAACGTTTTCATCACTCTTCTTCTCTTCTGCATCGTTTCCTTCACTCATCTTCTGGTTTTTACTCGTTGTTTCTTTTCCTTTCTCTAGAGACTCATTTATTCTCTTCAAGAATTCAGCCACACTCTTCTTCTTACTTAATACTACTCTCTTCTTCTCTGCTTTAGCAGCAACAGCGATACCTTTTTGTTCTGAAGAACCAGACGTCTTTTTCAAAGCAGAACTCTTCTTCTTACAAGCAACAACAGGAAGAACAGATGATTTCTTTCTAGAAACTGATGATTCAGCCTCTTTGCTGATAAGACTCTGATCCAAGTTTCCTCTCTGTTTCTTTATCTCGTTAGAGACGAGAGTTCTTAGCTCGTATGCAGCCTTGTATTCTGTGGATGATTCAGGAAAGAAAACAATGATGTTTGTGAAGAGAAGCTTGAGGTCTTTGTAAAAGTATAGGATTGAAGAAGCATAAGATCCATCCTCAATCTTCTTCTCTATTGTCTTAATATCCAAATGCTGCCTTACCAAGTTCTTGTATTCATCAGTTTTCTACAAATAAACAAACGTTTTAAGTAATTGGGCTTTCATATACACGTGTAAATATACTGAGCTAAAAGGCCTACTTAAAGCCCAAACACTTTCTGACTTAAGTTGACTATATCTTGAAAGTAACGACCAAAGCATGCTTCAACGGGAAATAGCCAAGTGTCCAAGGTTATTATGGTAAATGTGTTATAGAAACAAAAAAAAACCGAACAAATTTTGCTGTAAGAATAACGTTTTAAAAACGGCTCCCATAAAAAAAAATTAACTGTTAACAACTGTAAATCACACGTGGAAACATTGATATTAATACATGGAGATATTTTCTACCAAATGAAGAATTATATATGTTTTTTTATTACAACAAAAACTTCTATAAATTTATAATATTAAGATTTTTTTTGTTAGATTAAAATTATCTGGTCAAAATCTTATTAAGAAAGCAATATTTTTATAAATAGAATGCAATATATATAATATGAGAATTTTGAAAATATATTTTTAAAAATGTTAATTATATGGAATATAATATAGCAGTATTTACTACCAAAGTAAAATAAGGTATTTGCTTACCTGGCCCCGACGTCGGTATTCAAACAAGGAACAACGAGGATAAGATCGAATCAGCTTAAGCATATCTTTCATCGCCTTTGATTCATCGCCGGCCGATTTGATACCACCGTTGCTTCCGCTACGTAACTTACGATCACCTCCGCTCATGTCCTTTTGTGGTTTCCTTGGTCTAGGAACTTTGAACATCCCCGTTTTATCATACTCGATCGGTTCACTCTCCGCCGCTGCTGCTGCATTTTCAATCGGATCGGGATCTGCGATTTTATCGACGGAGACTGTCGAATTAGACTCGTTAATCAATCTCTTCTCCCGGTTAGAATCCGTCGTTTCTTGGTTAACCGTCTCCGGTTTAGTTTCGTTATCGTATGTCTCCTCCATTTTCTTAACCTTTGACTCAAGCGACCTAATCATCAAAAAAAAAAAACAATTAAAAAAAAAATATGTAATAACAACAGATCCAACGGCGGAGAAATAGAGACAGTCTCATACGATATAAAGTCATCTCTTCGTTGAATATCTCGCCGGAGCTCCTCAACATAAACACACTGTAACTGCTCAAGCAAATTTTCTTCTCCATACCGACGCTTGAGCTCATCATACTTAAGTTTGCAGCTGATGGCGGATGTGATGAGAGAAGTCTGGCGACTAAGTTGAACCTCCTCAGCAATGGTGTCCCAATCTTTGAAGCCATGGCGTTTAACGGCACATGTTAACAACAGTTCCTCCCACGTTCCCCATATGTTCATCTGAGTCGTATCAGAGTTAACATTTGAAGTGTTGTTGTTGTTCATGTTGTTTGATAACATCACTACTGCTTTGTATTTTGAAAGCTTGTATAAGAACTTTAGTTTATATGCGTTATAAAATGATTTTTAGGTTTTGTTGTTGTTGTTGTTGGCTGCTATACATCTCTTTGTTTCAAATATATAATAAACCTACGTACAAGATTTTTTTCCATACCCATTTTGGGTATATATATAACGGGTCGGGTCGGGTCACCCAAACTCGAAATGGAATGTTTATTTCATTGGTCAAGAGAGTTTTAGTAAACGTTAAAGGATAAGAAACTCGTGACCAACTTTGAAAGACGAAACGGGTCAAGAAAGCCCAGTAAACGTAAATGGATTAAGCCCAGGAATTAAGTCCCGAGGCGATAGAACCAAGAACCTTGTATGTCTTGTCCCTGTACGGTTATGTCAAGACTCTTGTGTCACTTGACTAGGGTTTCAACAGATGATGTCGTATGGCTTAACCATTAAGTAAGGTAAATTCATCAGTGTGAGATTGTTCATTGAACACCAGTGAAGATAAAATATGTGAATCTATTGAGTATATTTGTATAGATTTAGCTAAGCGATAATAACATATTACATATTTTATGTGACTGTTGTATTTAAGTGTAAGCTTCATTAATGAGAAATCAAGAGTTTATACTCAATTTGGCACCTTGACAAATAACACAATCAGAGATTAACTTAGTGGCTTGATCGGATGAAGTTATCGAGCCAGTCCATGTTTACACCAGAAGATGAACCAAAAAGATGAGTTTGAGTATATTGTGATACATCGTATGCTCTTATAAGATGCTCCTGAAAAGTTATTAGTTTTAAGAGATATACATAGATTAAATTAGTATAGAACAGATCCTATCCAGCCATTACACGGCTAGCAAATCTAGTCATTAGATTAGCTGTAGAATGTAAAGCATTGATAGCTTTATAGACATAATCTGCAGTTGAAGTGCTTCACTGAATGTAATTTGCCCTAAACTTAGACATAATGTGAATCATTACTAACCAAAAAAAACACAAGTTCATTGAAAGACAAGTAGAAACTAACTTGTTCTGGAATAATATCTTGTAGCTGCGACTTCAGATCCTGCATTAAGAATCTTCTCACGACCAGACCCGTCTCTGGTCTATGACAATCTGGATAATTGTCATGGGTGCAAGCCGAATATTAAAAAAAACCTAAATTAAAAAATAGCCCAAAAAATTAGTTAAAAAAAAAATAGCCAAAAAAAAATAATTTTCCTATGGCCCACCAACCGTGAGACGGGCCTGCTCATGACTAAAGATAGATAAAGCCCTAGAAATGCTGATACCCGGACCAAATCCAAACAATCTACATTGGACAAACTATAATGGTAAGAAAATGTTAGTATATATTTTTAACGTTAAAGTCTAAGAAACACTAAAATTTAATCACAGAAACCAATTTGCCGGAGAATTTAGATTCCGGCGGGAAGTCAACAATTTTACGGCTGAGGGAGAATCATAAAAGGGAATTAAGGAGAAAAAACGTGTAGAATAATTTATTAAATATTTGAAAGTTTCAACGTTGAGTGAAAAATAAAACGTGAGATGATGATATTTCTGCAACATGATGATGATACATATTTGAGATTTAATGCCTAAAGTGATAATACTAAAAGAAGTATAGTTTTATAATTTACTATAAAATAATTATTTAACCAACATATTTTGTTATTAACTTATTATTGTAAGTTTTCTAGATTTACTTGAATATGTTAAATATTATTTTAATATCAAATAATGTATTTACTTGCCCTAGCCCGTTCGTTCACATTGTTTGGAGACAATTTAACATATTAAAAAATAAGATATAAAGATACGTGGCATCTCCCCAAAGTAAGCATATAATACCTAACGTCATAACCAATGACGCCTCAAACACACATAGATAGTATGATGCACGATAAAAATAATTGAATACTCTTGGTTTAGAGTTATAGAAAATTGTTAATCACAAAATCATTACATTTTAATATATGTTTTATTAATGTGTGAAAATATTAGAAATAACTTTGCACAAAAGCTAAAGTCAATCACAAATACATCAAAGAAATATACAAACATGCGTGAGAACAACGAGTTATACAAATTATAAGTAGATATTTCTCATATGATCAAAGATCAAAACTCAAACTCATTCTCTTAAGACAAAACAATCTATCAAGTCAAGCTCATACAATCTATGTAGTCTCAACCTCATGCATCACGATGGTCTATGCCTCAGGCCATGTTTTTAATCCCATGTATCGATATTAAATCATTATACCAATAGGACAGAAACTCTATAGACCATGCCAAGGTCCAAGTCAATACTTGTCTTTAAAGATTAAACCATTGACTTGAGAATATGTTGTTGTCATCATCAAGATCAATCAAACCCTCTAAATCAAAGTAAGTATTTGTGTTTGAACTTGATCCACATTCTTCTACCTTCACCACATGGCTCTCTATAACTCTATTGACCAGCTCCATCGTATGTACTTGGCCGGATTCTTGAGGTAACGGCGGTGATTCAAGAAAATTTGTTTTGGTTACCTTTTTCTTATAACCGGTTTTGGCGACCGGTTTACCCGTTAGACTTTAGACGAGTGTACGGAAGTTTTTGACGTCGGTGTTGATGATCTCCGGCGCAAATATATGGATGATACGAATCTTAGGCTTGATCTTGGTTATTATTTGAGAGTTCTTGTTCATGGGAACCAAAGTTTTTGAACATTCTCCATAAAAGCTTTGATGAGGAAGATGATATAGATCGTATTCAACCTTCATAGAATCTCTTACCATAAAGATTTAAGACACAAAATATTAGTTTTTTCTTTTGTTGTAATGTTTCGAAAAATAATATGCCTATGTTTGTGGATAATATGTGTATGTATATAAAGACAAGTTGTGAATATGATAATTAGGGTTTGTAAATTAAATATAATATTATTGTTAGTTGGTGAAAACATTAATAAAGTAGCATTTATTACAACTGAATATAAAAGTAAGAAGAAATAGCTGTGGACCTGCCCTCCATTACACATAACAATTAACAACTTGATTTAAATAAACTGTAAATTTTCCAAGAGAATGATCTAATCATTCAGTTTATTCGGTGTAAACGGTTCGGTTTTTCAGTTTGTTCGGTTTTTAAAAATTAGTTCATAAGTAAAACCGAAAAAATCAGTTTGTTCGGTTTGTTCAATCCGATTAACCCAAATAAACCGAATAAATCTGAAAATTTACCTTTCGGTTTGGTTTATTCGGTGTAAATTAAACCAAACAAACCGAACCGCAACATGATTTTTTACCATTATTCGATTAACTGAATAAATCGAATATGAATTCAAACCGAACCGAACCGAAAACCGAACTAAAAATAAAAAAAATTCCGATAAGTTTACTCTCCTAAAACCGAACAACCCAAAACCGATCTAATTCGGTTCGATTTTCGGTAAACCGAACAAATTGAACCGAATGCCCAGAGCTAGAATGATCTGTTTCTTTTATGGGATTGGGATAAAATTATTTCTTTATTTTTCAAGTAATATATTACAAAATCAATTAGTTACAAATAAGTAAAAACATGTACATAAAGAGTAGATGGCTTGAACGATGTTTTATTTTATTCTATGACCAAGTTAGGTTGACTTTAGATTATTGACTTGACCTTTTTGATGCGAATTTGATTATAATAATTATATAATTTAATTATTTTATGATAAAGTGAGGTTGACTTTGTCTATTAGATTATTAATTAATAATAATTCCAAAATAAAAAGCGGCCAATAATCATGTGGAGAGGTCAGACAATTTCGTCATCCTAATTCGTAAGAATTCAGACCACAGGCGGGACACGTGGCGTATCCTCTGCAAACGGCAGTATCGAAGAGGACGAGGCGTCTAATTCTGCTGAAGATTAAAACACGTGGACTCACGTGACAGTTTTAAATTAAATGAGGTCATTTTTGGGCCTTAGCCTTTGTGATGAGTTCATTTCGGATCCTTCTTTACTAGCCTTTATTGGGCTTATTAAATTAAATTTTTGCAGACTAAAAATAATCCATCATCGGAGCGTAAAATTTATTTAATTGATTTCAGTTTCTCGAGTAATGGATATTACACTACTTATGTAAAACCCAGAAATTATGTGAATGCACTACATAATTATTTTAGTTTTCTTAATAATATAAATGTAATATATCCAAATTCGAAGCTAAAGATAAAAGAGAGGACCTCACCATAAAATCACTAGTCATAAAAGCAAAGCTAAAAAAACAAATGTAAGCAACTGAAGATAAGAACAAACAAGGAGACACAGAGTCATTAGTTAACTGCTAAAACATGAGGATTGGTGTGATCTGTCTTCAAAGTTCAAACCAAAAAATAAAAAAACCCAAAGCAAGAGTCGAAAATGAGGTTAG
>KE159094.1:132544-145106 GCA_000411055.1 Leavenworthia alabamica | reverse complement strand
GAGCGATGGGTTAACATGGATGATAATGCTGACATGACTGCCTTTTGCTTCTATTGTGATGAACCTTGCGGTATTCCTTTCATTGAAGCTTCTCCAATGTGGCACTGTCTTTGGTGCCAGCGCCTCATTCATGTAAAGTGTCACATGATTTTGTCCAAGGAATCTGGTGATGCTTGTGATCTTGGCTCTCTCAGAAGGGTTATTCTCTCCCCAGTACATGTAAAAGTCAACGAAATAAATGGTGTAGGTGGAGTACTGAACACTATTAAAAACGAGTTGGCATCTATACGAGGTCAGGTGAGACGAAAGCGCCATAGGGGGAAAAATGGGAATGGCCAAGCTTTTACTGGTAAGCTATTGGAGGATCCAGCCAGTAATCCAGTGAAAACCGTAGTTAATGGACTTGTAGTGAAGAAATTACGCAGAGATAGGAGCACAGATTGCTTAAATGTATCGGAGATGCTTAATGCTACAGGATTGCAAAATGGTACAGGTGGACACAAACGAAATAAAAGTGCTGCTTTTAATTTAACGAAGAGGTTCACCTTGGTTGATTTACCCCCAGATGCAAGACCACTTTTGGTCTTTATTAATGCCAAAAGCGGAGGTCAACTCGGTCCTTTTCTTCATAGGAGACTTAACATGCTGTTGAATCCAGTTCAGGTAGTAAACGAACTTCAGCTTGTCAGAACTTAACTATAGATAATTGTAAAAAAGTAAGAGATGGCTTGAGAAATGAAGATCATACTGTCTTCTAATTTTATCATCTTGTGTGGTTAATGACGTTCAGAAGTTTGTTTGCTTTAAATATTTCAAATATATTCACTTACTGATAGTCACTTTGATAAACTACAGGTCTTTGAACTTGGCTCTTGTCAAGGGCCAGATGCTGGTCTAGACCTATATAGCAAAGTGAAGTACTTCAGAGTTTTGGTGTGTGGTGGAGATGGAACAGTTGCTTGGGTGCTTGATGCCATTGAAAAGCGCAATTTCGAATCCCCTCCACCTGTCGCTATTCTTCCTTTAGGCACAGGAAATGATTTATCTAGAGTTCTCCAGTGGGGAAGAGGTGTTTCAGTAGTTGATGGACAAGGATGTCTAAGAACGTTTTTGCAAGACATTGACCATGCTGCAGTTACAATGTTAGACAGATGGAGTGTGAAGATTGTAGAAGAGAGAACAAAAAAATATCCAGCAAGAGAAGGCCACAAGTTTATGATGAATTACTTAGGTACATTAATTAAGCATATATGTTTTGGTCCCTATCATTTATCATACACGATAGCTGATATTTCTGTTATTAGGTATTGGATGTGATGCCAAAGTTGCATATGAATTTCATATGATGCGGCAAGAAAATCCTGAGAAGTTTTGTAGTCAGGTACTGATATTGTGTTTTATGAACCAAGCCTTGTGTCATTGTTTTTTGTGACATAAACCGATAAGCAACTTATTAAGTAAAAGAAACAGCTGATATATATCTTGTTTGTTATGCAGTTTGTAAATAAATTACGATATGCGAAAGAAGGTGCGAGGGATATAATGGATCGAGCATGTGCAGATTTACCTTGGCAAGTTTGGCTTGATGTTGATGGAAAAGACATTGAAATCCCCAAGGTGTCTTATTTAAATGAAATTATTCATTATTTTCTCCTCTTGTGTGGTTTATTCTTGTGGGATTTGTCGACATTACTTTGCTCCTATTTTGTTTTCCTATCAGGATTCAGAGGGTTTAATAGTACTAAACATTGGAAGCTATATGGGTGGAGTAGATCTTTGGCAAAATGATTATGAACACGATGATAATTTTAGCAGTCAGTGTATGCACGACAAGACACTAGAGGTGGTATGTGTCCGTGGAGCATGGCACCTTGGCAAACTACAGGTCTAGTCTTATCTTGAATGGCTCTTTACTCTTGTTTCTAGTACTTCATATACTGTCCTCTTCAAACGTGCATATATTTAGCAGTGTTCCCTAATCAACAACTTTTTAACGGGCGATTCTCCTCTACAGGTCGGTCTTTCTCAGGCTAGGAGGTTAGCACAGGGAAAGGTAATAAGAATACATGTTTCTAGTCCTTTCCCTGTTCAAATAGATGGAGAACCGTTTATTCAGCAACCTGGCTGCTTGGAGATAACTCACCACGGACAGGTATATATATCATCTTATTCTCATGAATCATATGGGCAATGCATTAAACCAAATTGTAGATTAAACTGGAAATAGAAACTGAAGAACCTCGATCATACATTATTTTTTCATCTAGTAGTAGCTACTAGCTAGTAGGGATAAAGATAAACACACTGTTTTAGTACCTCTCTTTAGCATATGTGAAGCTTCCGAGTAATTAATCACAATGCCACAAATAAAAGAAACACACACACACATGATGATGATGATCTAAGTATTGATGTGTGTGCAGGTGTTTATGCTAAGAAGAGCCTCAGATGAACCACGAGGACATGCAGCAGCCATAATGAATGAAGTGTTACTCGACGCTGAGTGCAAAGGAGTCATAAATGCATCTCAAAAGAAAGTACTTCTACAGCAAATGGCTCTTCATCTCTCATAGAAACAAAAAAAAAAACCAAAAAAAAAGTTCTCACCAAATTTTGTTAACCAGAAGAAGAGAAACTTCAAATCTTATATTTACCCAACTACAAAGCCAGCTCCCCAGGTACGAGATTTTTGCTTCTTATTTTTTAACCCTTAATTTTTGTTTTCAATATTATTTTTTGTCCGTTGGTGGTGTTGTGAAGAGTGTGTCATTGTATAGTGTGTGCCCATACGAAAGCCACTGAGTTTGGCGTCAAAGTGTTAACTATAGAAAGTTTTGATTTTATATATATACACAAGCCATGAAGAAGTCTTTTTTACCCATCTCATTGAATCCGATATGATCATTTATTATCAATTTTATATGGCTCCATCGTCATTACATACCTAGTTTGCTATTATAAAACTAGCATGTTATTTTTTTTATGATATAGGCTAACACCAAACACGGAATATTTCGTTTATGGAATCAATGGTAAGCATTTTTAGCCAAGACTTACTAAATTTTGACTATCATTTAATTACCGTACTATATAGTTTTTTTTTGTTTTTTTCCTTTAAATATAGGCCTTATCTAGTGCAATTATTCTTAGCTATAACACTTGTTACTTTGATATTTTAATAATAGGATCTGATGTATTAATGCCTAGTACGATTGCACCTAGTGCCTAGTGGGTACGTTCTATATATATATTTTTAAAATTTTGGATCAATGAAACATTGAAACAACTCATTTCCATCAATTCTGCGACCCATAAAAAAATTCTACAGAAATAAACATAAAAATTTCAGAGCAGAAAGGTAAATATTATCAGGATTGTATTTTGTGGATTTTAAAACAAAAAAATTTGTGTACACTTTATTAATTTAGACAATTAAAAATGGATAATGCTTGCGTGTATTTTTATTTTTAATTCTTGTAGATTATATGGACTCTTTAGTTAACAAAATATTTAGTTAACAAAACTGATAATTATATTTATAAAAGAAAATATACAAAAAGATTTATTACTTATTCCAACTATTTGAAAATCAAACGGTTATATCGTTTAGATGAAGTCAATATTTTTTCCCAAATTTGATATATAAGTTTAAAAACCATAAATTCAAAAATAATATTTCAATCCACAAATTATATACTATCATTTACTCATTACTTATCATTTATCTTTTTGGGTTTTATGGGAAAGAATCTGGAGAGTTTTCTTTTTTAAACCACTAAGCTCTCCTCACCATGTGAAAGGTTGGTGTAGTGTGGCCAAGAACTCTTTTTGAATCTGAACGTTTAGCTCAGAGCTGAGCATTTTCCAGAAAATTCCCAACTTCCTACAATTCGATATTGGGTTTTCGAAAGACTTAATTTTTTTTCATCAATTGGATCCCAAATCTAGAGGTTTGCTCACTCGAAAACCCTATAGATTCATTATCATTTGTTATATGTTCCTGATATTTCTATTATTCAAATCTGCACATGTTTGATCTCTCATTTTTTTAAAAGCTTGATATGTGTCTCTGTTTTAATCGGTGACCCATTGAGTTCATGAGAGAACAAAATTGATGCTTTTGTCTTTTCAATGAGTCTCTTTGTTCATTCACATCAATGGTGGGAATTTGGTTTAGAGCTTAAAAAAATAATTGAATTATTGGCTACTTAAATCTGAAAAATATGGAGTGAAGCTGCCTGTATCTGCTTCTTAATACACTCGAGTTTTTAAAAAAACATTAAAGAGTAACTGCTGCTTCAATCTGCTTCTGTAATATCAATTATTTTATAAAACTTTTTAGTGGTTTCTTATATTTGGATTTGCTCCTCTGTTACAACCTGAAACATAACCTTATTGCTTTCAGACATCACTTTGTCCACTTTCTTTTGTTTTCAATGATCTCAGTATTTGTTGACTCTTCTGATATCTGAAAGGTTGAGTGAATCTATCATCATATTGAATTATAAATGATGCATTTCTTGTCAGTGTAAGCCTTATACCTTGATCACTAAACTAGGATTGAGCTGCTTCATTGTAAAAGTGATATGTTACTGTAAGCTTGTTCCCAGTTCCATGGCTTTCATGTTGCGTTATTTGATTTTTTTTTTTAATGTGTATGACATTTTCTTAATGATTTTGCTGCAGGAGCTCGTTTAAAAGAATTACAAAAGACACCATCTTTGATCTTTCTCTTGTCTTATAGATTGGTTTATCTTGCAACGTGACTATAGAGTACAATACTAGATACAGTGAGGTCCTTTCTTATTACTGGACCTTGAGTTGTCTTGTCTAATGTGTCTATAAGTTAAACGTATAGTTTAATCTAGTGAATCTTTTTTTTTCTGTTCTTGTGAAGAAGAAACATAAGTTTTCTTCTTTTTTGGGGTTTGATGGATAAAGAGAATCAGTTAGAGACAACGAATTGTGGAGTCAATGATCATGATTGTTCACCCGTCAAGAATGTTGAGGCACGTTATAGTACAGACAGTGACTCTGGTTTACCAACTTGTCGGGTATGTCATTCTTCTGAATCCGATAGACGAGGTGATATTGCCTTGGGGATTTTGGGAATTACTCCTTCGATTCAAGAACCTCGTAAAAGCAATGCAGATGAAACTTCTGATGATGTAAGTAAAGCTACTGAGGAAGGTGAGCTGAAGAATACTGTTGTCAAAAGCAATGAAGTGGACTCTGCTGGATTCATCGAAATAACAAGTCCTGATGGAGAAGTTTTCATTTGCACAAATGATATAGAAATGGGAATCCAACAGCATCAAGATGCATTGGTTGAGCTTGGATGTTCTTGTAAAAACGAACTTGCTTTAGTACATTACGCTTGTGCACTCAAATGGTTTCTCAACCATGGATCCACCATTTGCGAAATCTGTGGGCATGTTGCAGATAATATAAAGACTTCTGATTTCAACAAAGTTGTCATTGCCTTGAGAGATTACACAGCACTACGAGATGGAGGAGATCCAAACACTGATTCAACCATAGATCTAAATGAAGTTACTACCATTCGAAGGCAACGACTTAGTGAGATATCATCATGGTTTGGTCCTCATTCAGTAAACAACAGTAATGTTGTAGCTTCTCAGGTTATATCTGAACAACCTTTAGGTGTTGTGAACTTTGATATCATGCCTATAGAAAGCCGTGCAACGAAATGGGCTGTGGAAGGTACAGGTATTTTACTAGCTACTGGTTTACTAACTGTTACTTTGGTCTGGCTCATTGCTCCTCGAGTTGGTAAGGTATGGTGCCATCAACCTAACCATGTAACTAAAGTCTCTCTTGTTAATTAGTGTTTATTGGTTTAACGGTGCGCAGAGAACTGCTAGGAGTGGACTTCATATACTTTTTGGTGGTCTTTGTGCTTTAACTATAGTCATCTTCTTCAGATTTGTAAGTAAAAAATCTCATTCTTAAACATGTGTATATATTATAGTTTTGACTGATTCAAAAAACCAAAACTTGAAAACAGGTTGTGCTCACTAGAATCAGGTATGGTCCTGCACGTTACTGGGCAATCTTATTCATCTTTTGGTTTCTTGTGTTTGGTATTTGGGCTTCTCGTTCTCATAGTAACCCTTGAGTTCATCATCATCTTCATCTTCTTCTTTTCTCTATTCCTTCTCTCTGTGTCTCTGCATAAGTCTCTTGGATAAAGAAATGTACATTGTTTCATCAAAGAAGAAAAAATGAGTTCATGCTTATTGATTATGATGATTATATTCTATAGTAATATAATTCACAAATGCTGACGTATGTGATTCATTGACCAGTAGAGAAAAAGGTGTTTATGAACTAAGAAGCCGTTAAGTTGGTTAGTTTTTTTATAAACTAAAAATAAAAGGTAAATACATAGTTAAAGGATCCATATGTAAAAGCCCATATAAGCCTTCACTATAACTTAAAAGCCCATAAGGCCCATTGTATTCGTATTGGGTCCAAGTCTTGTCTTCTAAGTTCCAATTTCAATGTCGTATACGCTCCTCAATCATTTACCAATATACTGGTTTCATTTTTTTCCCAAATTTTCTTATAATGTTTTATATAAGCCTATTTTCAAAAATAAAGTTGATATTCTGAGAAATTAAATCGTGTTGTATATAATAAATATATAAAATATTCTTTAAAAACTATATTAAAATATGTTATTGTAGGCAAATCTTCCACTAAGTCGTTCTAACCAAATAAATAAGATGTTTAGTTTAACTAATGGTGTGACTAATTCGATGAACCTAACGCAAAGTTAAAGAGTTGTTCGATCAAAACAAGTAATGAAGATTTATTCAAAATAAAAAATTACATAGTTACAATAATTATAAATATTGTAAAATTTAAGAAATTTTGATAAAGTTTTAGTTTTCTTCACAAATTCTCTCGTAAAGTTTTTTTATAATTAATATTTTATAAAAGCTTTTAAACTTTTTAGTATAAACAAAAAATTTAAAATAATTGAACCAATAACACTAATTTGAATATAACAATAAAATCTATTAAATTTATTTTATTTGGATAATATATAATCTTAAAAAAAAAGACTTTAACCAATAATTCATCATTTTAAAAGATTGTAAACAAATAATTAAAACTATCAAAATTAATAACACATAACTTTAATAAAGTTTTAAAAAATCACTAATAAAAATTTAATTTTTAAAAATCATATAATCAATAACTCTCATAAATTTTATTAGAATAAATTTTAGATCAATAAGAAAGGGCAATTTAGTAAATAAGTTATAGAATCGTAGGGCATTGGTTAAAAGCATAATGCCATTTAAAGGCCTATATAAACACTTCAACCAATAATCTATAAATTTCCCAATTATTACAACTCAATCAATTTATATATATAAAGCTCCCAAATCTCAAATCTCAAATTTTTATTCAAAAACCTACATATATTACTATATTAATAACACTTGTTTTCATATCACAATTTTTATTTAATTCTTGGATTTATATAATGCACCAATACATACACCCACATGTCTGAAGTATATATATATACACTCACACAAACACGCATGTTCAAGACAGTACTAATCCGTAAAAGAAACATCAAGAAGGAAGATGGAGCCGGGTCGGGTCTTCGGGTTGTGTTTGATTCTTCTAAGTACGGTTGTTGTATACTCCGGCGGTGCTACGGTGGAGAAAGGAGTTACGTACGATGGAAGGTCTTTGATTATCAATGGAGAGAGGAAACTTCTCTTCTCCGGTTCAATTCATTATCCTCGCAGCACACCCGAGGTAAATATTTTCATTATATATATAATTTAATATGATCATGTGATATATTTTATGTAACATTTATTTTTTGTCAAATCAACCTTTTTGTTAAAAACGAATATTTTTGGTAAATGAACATTTTATTAACAAAATAAAGTATTTGGTAATAGTTATGGTTGGACCATAACCTTTTGTGTCATATCATCTATTGATATAATATGACAAAACTCCTCCATCTAAAGAACACTGTTCATACATGAAATAATAGGTTGTCTGATTTTGGATATGTCTGAAGGAAATTTTTGTTGATAAGATCTCAAATCATATATTTTTTTTGAAAACTATATATCATTTAATCGACCTAATTAATAAATATTTATTTATTGTTTAACGAGATACCTCATTTGTAATTGACATATCATGTGTAATTGAATTTTATTTTCACGAGTTTTTTTTCATTTATTAACTTTATTTAGCTTTTCACGTACTTTTTGTTGTGAGAGAAACTCATGTTTTGGAAAAGAAAAAAAAAACAAATTCTTTCTTTCGTGCACGTTAAGAAATATTAATATTTATTTTGGGTTCTTTATAAAAGAGCAAATAATTGCTAAAGAAGATTGATTTTTTATTAAAATAAATAATTTTCTAATATCTACTTAAAAATGAAATAAAAAGACATGCATTATGTATTGAAACGAGATTGATGTATCTACTATTATATTTAGAATTGTTTGGTTCACAAGATTTATTTTATCTTCATGAATAAGTTGAGTGATCACTATCATGATGAAGATAGAGATATCATCCAACACAACATCTTTGACTCTTTAGACAATGAAAAATAGTCACGGGCTTTAAAACGACACCGTTTTAAGTTCATTTTATGATTCTTTGACTCTCTTTAAAATTACAAATATATCTATTTATAAAAAATGTTTTTTACGTATTTTAAGAAATATTTTATTTCTTCGGTTTCTTTATATAAAAAGCTTTATAATAACACACATATTACAATATTATATTTGTTTTAAAAAATAGGCCATTTATAGAAACAACTTAATCATAAATTTTTTTACAATCTATTATCAGTTATGCCATATTATATAAAATTAAAATTACATTAAAATGTAAAAAATAGATTATATTTTGAAACATGCAAAAACCTCTGTGTAATGAAAGATAGTGGTTGATTTCTAATCTATAACTAATTAATTAGACATAGATCCGTTGTCTGTGCTCCATTTAATGTTCTTATCATGGTTTCAATAATATGAAATAAAAATTGAATAACTAATCATGTCAAATAAAAGTCAATGTGTTAAACAAATGAAATTTATAACAAAAATATTTTATTAATTTACATATGATGATTATTAATTCTGTAATGTACTTATGTGTCTTACTACAATTTGGTCGTTGACAAGTTTAACACAATCACGTGGACAACTCTAACGTCATTAAAATCTCTAATCAATTGGATCCAAAGACAGCTACTATTATTTTCTTACAAAAATGCATTATCATTCAATAATTTGAATAATCAAAAACGTTTTTTAAAGTAATTTAATTAAATAAATATATTTTAATTTTTCATGTAGATGTGGCCGTCTCTAATAAAAAAGACAAAAGAAGGAGGCATCGATGTGATCCAAACCTATGTTTTTTGGAACCTCCATGAGCCTAAGCTCGGAGAGGTTGGTCCATTTATTTCATTTCCTTATATATAATAAGAAAAATATAATTTAATATTGGATTAAAATGAATATTACAGTATGATTTTAATGGAAGAAATGATTTGGTAAAATTTATTAAAGAAATAAGATCACAAGGTCTCTATGTTTGTCTACGCATTGGACCCTTCATTGAAGCCGAGTGGAATTACGGGTACTAATTAACTAAAATTAAATTATTATTTTCATAAATCTTAGCCTATATGTAAGAATTATTAAATATTGGTTAACTTTTTATTACGACCGGTTAATTTGGTTAACCAGAGGATTACCATTTTGGTTACGGGATGTACCCGGTATGGTATATCGAACCGATAATGAGCCCTTCAAGTTCCATATGCAAAAATTCACCACTAAGATCGTAAATATGATGAAATCAGAAGGCTTATATGCTTCTCAAGGAGGTCCAATTATTCTCTCCCAGGTATATATTTTTCTAATTAATATTATTGAACCAATTTTGTAGGATTAAATTATCTAAACCGGACTCGGACCGGTTTTGCTTCTTATGATACGAGTATGTTTGAGTTGTTGTGGTTTTAATCATATAGATTGAGAACGAGTACAAAAACGTTCAGGCAGCTTTTCGTGAGAAAGGAGCATTGTACGTCAAGTGGGCAGCTAAAATGGCTGTTGGGCTTAAGACCGGAGTGCCATGGATCATGTGTAAACAACCCGATGCTCCTGATCCTGTGGTTCGTACCGTACTAGTTACTTAACTAAGATCAATCAATGTTTCTTATTTCTTAAAGGACCATGCATGTTGTAGATCAATACATGCAACGGGATGACATGTGGCGAGACGTTTCCTGTAGCAAACTCTCCTAATAAGCCAAAAATGTGGACTGAGGATTGGACATCCTTGTACGTGTTTCATTCACTTCATTGTCTATTTAAAATTTGTTTCTTGTTCAAGAAGTTAACTATGTTCTTTTTCTATGGTGAAAAAGCTTTCAGGTTTATGGATCAGAGCCTTATATTAGATCTGCTGAAAATATTGCTTTCAATGCAGCTCTCTTCATCGCAAAAAATGGAAGTTACATCAACTATTATATGGTAAATAAGATCTTTAATAAATAAACAACGATATGATCATCAAGAACTCATATCATGTTTTAATACAGTATCATGGTGGAACAAACTTTGGAAGAACTTCATCTTCATATTTCATTACAGGATACTATGATCAAGCTCCTCTCGATGAATATGGTTTAGTTGAAAAGCTCTTACCTCATATATAATTTGGTTTCTGATCTTGTTTTGTATGTTTTCAGGTCTTTTAAGACAACCTAAGTACGGTCATTTGAAGGAGCTTCATGCTGCGATAAAATCCTCTGTGAATCCTCTACTTCAAGGGAAGCAAACGATTCTCTCATTAGGACCACTGCAACAAGCTTATGTCTTTGAAGATGCAAGCAGTGGATGCGTTGCGTTTTTGGTAAATAACGATGCGACTAAAGTCATTCAAATACAATTCAGAAACCATGCATATAGCTTGCGTCCCAAGTCAATTGGTATTCTTCAGAATTGTAAAACCCTAGTTTATGAAACAGCAAAAGTAAGTCTTTCTTCTTCTTATTTGCATCATAATTATGGTAGTTAATGACTAATTAATCATAAAAACTACTTAATGATGATGATTGATAAAGGTGAACGTGGCTAAGAACATGAGAGTTACAACACCGGTTCAAGTATTTAATGTTCAAGATAAATGGCAAGTGTTTAAAGAAACAATACCAACGTTCTCAAGCACATCTTTGAAGTCAAATTCTTTATTGGAACATACTTATTTGACCAAGGACAAAACTGATTATCTTTGGTACACTTTAAGGTATAATATAAATTGATATTACACATTACACATGACATTTATAATGTTATTTTCTAACGCAATTTTGGCTCTTTGAATTTAAGGTTTAAGCCGGTTACATCATGCACAAACCCTTCTATGTACATTGAATCATCAGGACATGTTGTTCGTGTGTTCGTCAACAACGCACTAGCAGGTACATATTATATAACTCTTTAGTATAGTTTGGTTACCAATGTGTTGGGAATGTGATGTTGTAGGATCCGGACATGGAAGTAGAGACATAAAGGTCGTTAAAGTCCAAGTTCCGGTCAGCTTAATCAATGGACAAAACAATATATCAATCCTTAGCGGCATGGTTGGTCTACCGGTAAGGTGTTTGCTTAGTCTGTTCTTTTGTATCACACGAAAGAGTAAGATCATAACATGTTTACTTCAACTCTATGTTTGAAAGGACTCTGGAGCTTACATGGAGAGGAGATCTTATGGATTAACCAAAGTACAAATTAGTTGTGGTGGAACAAAAACCATTGATTTGAGTAGATCTCAATGGGGTTACTCGGTAAGATCATGAAAAATACTTCATTGTATGAGTCATGAACTGATTGAAGATTGTGTTGATACATAACCTAATATGTTATGAAGGTGGGTTTGCTTGGAGAAAAAGTTAGGTTACATCAATGGAGAAATTTAAATAGAGTGAAGTGGAGTATGAATGATGCTAGACTTATTAAGAACCAGCCTCTTGTTTGGTATCAGGTATACATAAATATAATTGTTGAAAAAATAAAATGTATAACTAACAAATGTGTATATATTATGTAGACGAAATTTGATGGGCCGAATGGTAATGGGCCGGTGGGCCTGAACATGTCGAGTATGGGTAAAGGAGAAGTTTGGGTAAATGGTCAAAGTATTGGTCGTTATTGGGTTTCTTTTCTAACTCCATCTGGACATCCATGTCAATCTATGTAAGTGTTACATACACATAAACTATAGATTATACAATAATAAATTCTATTAATAATCATATATGAACACTTTGGTTGATGCAGATATCATATTCCAAGGGCATTTTTGAAACCATTTGGGAATTTATTAATGGTATTGGAAGAAGAAGGTGGTGATCCTCTTGGTATATCTTTGAATACAATATCTGTTATTGGTTCGAACCAAGTTCAATCTCAACTTTCTTGAATATTATTTTAAATGTTATTTGTTAACCAAAGTAATAAATACA
>KE159094.1:93899-132505 GCA_000411055.1 Leavenworthia alabamica | reverse complement strand
TATATATATATATATTTTACATAAAAGAAACTTCACTTAGACACTTATCTATAAATCACATTATGTTTTAGTCATAACATCAACGTGCCATTAGCCATTAGACCAAACTCAGCTACTACCAATGTACAAACTATAATGTTTTTTTTAAGCCATAGCGTTTAAACCGAATAGACCGAATGCCAAAGGAGCTACTCTCTCTGAAATCAGAAAAATATGTAAAAAAGCCATCTTTATCTTCTTTGAAAAGGCAAAATAAGTTTGCATTCTAACAGAGAAGGTTCCGCTTCAAACATTTGCAGCAGCAAAAGCAATTTCGAGAAACATAGATTGATTGAATCGTCTCGTTTCTATATTCGTAACTCCTTCATTTATTAACCTTTTGAGTAGTTTCATCAATGGCTTACGAGAAAGAGGTTGATGCTGCTAAGAAAGCTGCTTCACACGCAGCTCGTCTCTGTCAGGTTAGGGTTTTTGTCTATCTCACATTTTTTTTCTCTTTCTTAGATTCAATCATGAACCAGATTCTAAAGTTTGATTATTTATGGAATCTTTGGTCCAAATTTTTTCTTTTGGGTTGTTCAGAAAGTTCAAAAGGCTCTGTTGCAATCAGATGTTCAATCAAAATCTGATAAAAGTCCAGTGACCGTTGCTGATTATGGTTAGTTAATACATGTCTCTGATTATGAAAGTTTCTCTCTTTGAATCTTTACTGAGATTGCTATCAAGTTACAGAGTTTTAATCGATCTATTCAATCTTTTAATCTGTCTTGTGTTGAGTTTCAGGTTCACAAGCAGTTGTTAGTTTAGTCTTAGAAAAGGAGCTCAGTTCAGAACCCTTATCATTGGTGGCAGAAGAAGTGAAACAGCTTAATAAACACTTTGTTAACATTACTTATCTTGAGTTTATTATGTTTACAAACTCATATCTTCTTAAATTTATATATATAGGACTCAGGTGATCTACGCAAGGATGGTTCTCAGGATACTCTTGAGCGCATCACGAAACTCGTGAATGAAACTTTAGCTACCGAGGAATCGTTTGGTGGTTCTACTTTATCTACTGATGATCTACTCAGAGCCATTTACTGTGGAACATCTGAAGGTGGTCCAAATGGTCGACATTGGGTCTTGGATCCTATTGATGGCACTAAAGGGTAAGTTCTAAAATGTTCTACCACTCGTAAACCAAATCTTCGTATTTCAAAGTGGTGAATCGATTGAATGTCACAACAAATGTTGTGTTCTTGACTCTGAGCTTGTTTGGTGACTTTAGATTTCTGAGGGGAGATCAATACGCAGTAGCATTAGGATTACTCGAGGAAGGAAAAGTAGTTTTAGGTGTGCTTGCTTGTCCAAACTTGCCATTAGCATCCATAGCAGGAAAGAACAACAACAACAACAACTCTTCTTCCAACGAAATCGGATGTCTCTTCTTTGCTACGATTGGTTCAGGAACATATATGCAGCTCCTAGATTCAAAATCATCTCCAGTCAAAGTACAAGTCTCTAGTGTTGAGAATCCTGAAGAGGCATCGTTCTTTGAGTCATTTGAAGGAGCTCATTCTCTTCACGATCTATCCAGCTCCATTGCGAGTGTAAATCGCTTCTTCTTTCTTCCATGTGATTCTTTTGATAACATTTATCTCTTTATATATGCAGAAACTAGGTGTTAAAGCTCCACCTGTACGTATAGATAGCCAAGCAAAGTATGGAGCTTTATCAAGAGGAGATGGAGCTATATACTTAAGGTTTCCTCATAAAGGATACCGTGAAAAGATTTGGGATCATGTAGCTGGTGCTATAGTTGTAACAGGTAACATAAAGCTTTCTTATTTATGGAACTGGCTTATACCAATGTGATTTGATAACGAAAGCAATATCGATTATGTGTTTGTTTTTGTCGCAGAGGCGGGTGGTATTGTGACTGATGCAGCAGGGAAGCCATTGGATTTCTCGAAAGGGAAGTATCTTGATTTGGATACTGGCATTATCGTTACTAATGAGAAGCTAATGCCTTTGCTTTTGACAGCAGTTCGTGACTCCATAGCTGAGCAAGATAAAGCTTCAGCTCTTTGAATCTTATCTCTGTGTTTCTCTGTAACTGTTGTTTCACTTCCTTTCACCAAAACCAAACATGCTTTGTTTACAACTGAGAATATCTCAAAATTTAATAAAAATGAATCTCTTGTTTGGGTCAAGTGTAATCTTTGTGGAGTATTTAGGTTGGCTTAATGGGCCGTAATAGGGCTTTTAAGCAAGTAACATGCGAACTGGGTCGGTCGATCCGTCCTGCCCCACATTTTTTTAAAATTGAATATTTTAATATTTTAATTTTTGGAGAGGATTTGTGAAATTATAAAATATTCGGGAGAAAATAATGAGTATTGATTGCTTCAGGGTTGTTTAACTCGATAATATAAAAAACATGTAAAAAGACAAATAAAACACCTTTCTAATTTTAAAAATGGAAAAAGAAAATTTGATAATCATTCGAATCGAAAATTATGCGAAACTTTCTTATAAAGATACTAAATCATATTATATACAGAGTGGGAGATTAGGTGAAATATATGACCACTCTTATCTTCTTACGAATATAATTAAAATACAACAACCATACAAAATTCGTTAAAATTATTCTACATAATATTATTTATTTAATTACTCCGTCACGTGTTTTTATAATTACTTTGTTTTTTATTTTATTTTAATATATTATATAAAATACTAAATCATATATATATAGAGAGAGATTAGTGGACTAATTAGGTGAAATATATGACCAATCCGGTTTCATACCAAATTCATTATTATATCAAAGTTGTTGACACGAAATTTACAATGTCTGTAGTGTAGTGAGTGAACTGAACAAACACATATATATATATCTTCACCTTTGGCTCAATAAAAACCATATTAGTAGTATAAGCTTTAACATACAAACTTGAAGCTTTTCAATGTCTTATGACAAGGAGCTAGCCGCTGCAAAGAAAGCTGTTTCTCTAGCTGCTCGTCTCAGCCAGGTAACGATTATATGTAACTATGCTATATATATCACTTAAATTAACGTAATAAATTGGTGTTATGAATCTCTGAAACTAAACAAATCTTATATGTAATAAACCAGGAAGTGCAAAAGACTCTGTTACAATCTGAAGTATGGACAAAATCTGATAGAAGTCCAGTTACTGCAGCTGATTACGGTTTGTATCTCATCCCAGTTTTGGTTTTGCTTCAATAAAAAATCTCTTTAACATCTCTCTTTTATGGATGATTTCTTCAGGATCACAAGCTGTGGTTAGTCTTGTATTGGAGAGGGAGCTCCAACTACAAAAACTATCCTTAGTTGCTGAAGAGGTGCAATAACATTTAATCATAGGTCTTATAGCTTAAACGTTACTAGGGTTTTATTGATTTATATCGGAGAAAAAATCTTATAGGAAACTGAAGATTTGCGGAAGAAGGAAAGTGAAGTGTTTCTAGAAAGTATTACAAAGCTTGTGAATGATACTTTAGCTTCTGAAGAATCTTACACAACCTCTACACTATCCACAGAAGATGTGTTAAAAGCTATAGACTATGGTAAATCAGAAGGTGGTGGTGATGGTTGTCACTGGGTTCTTGATCCTATAGATGGAACCAAAGGGTAAACAAATATCTTTAAACCTCTATGCTTAATCTTTCAAGGCACTTGAAAACTGGATTCTTAAACCTTTAGGTTTGTAAGAGGAGAACAATATGCTGTGGGATTAGCTTTGCTTGTACAAGGCAAAGTAGTTCTTGGTGTGATGGCTTGTCCGAATCTTCCTTTAACTTCTTTAGTTTGTGAAACAAGTAAGTCTTCCGAGGAACATGTTGGCTGTCTTTTCTTTGCAACAAGTGGTTCAGGGACTTACATGCAACCGCTCAAAGGCGACTCTCCGCCAAAGAAGGTATCATTAAGTTTATAAATCTGTAGTTGTTTGATAGTGTTAATGACAGTGAAAGCTGCGTTGATAGGTGCATGTGAGTAGCTGTGAGAATCTTGAAGAAGCAAAGTTCTTAGAATCATACCAAAAACCAATTCCCATACATGGTACCATTGCCACGGTAACATACTTGTTGTTTTTATTACAGTGTGCTTTTAAAACAAGCCCTAACTAGTACGTATAGGATTGTTTCAACTAAACCAATCAGTTTTTATGGTTAGAGTAGAAACTTGGGATCAAAGCATTACCTATAAGAATCGATAGCCAAGCTAAGTATGCGGCTTTGTCACGTGGAGATGCAGAGATATACTTACGTTTTACTCTCAGTGGACACCGTGAACGTATATGGGACCATGCAGCTGGTTCAATCATCACTACAGGTACATTACATAAACCCTTTTCAACGCTGGCTCTTATGCACGAGAGGACTATATAAACAAAAAGAAGTGAATAAACTAACCTTGTGCAGAAGCTGGAGGCGTGGTTTGTGATGTTACAGGTGAATCTCTGGACTTCTCGAAAGGAAAATATCTAGGTCACAAAATAGGGATCGTAGTTACTACCATGAAACTCAAGCCATGGGTTTTGAAGGCAGTTAAAGAATCCATGGAAGAGGAGAATCTTTATCTCTGAGATATATACAACTGAATCTATACTATATTTGTATTTGCACGAACTGGTAACTGTTGTCGTAATCAATAAAATCTTTGCTTTTCGTAATAACATAGCATAAAACTTGTTCATCGTCCACAAGATCTGGTAACATTCATATTAAAAATAGAAGTGAAAAAAATATTTATAAAAAAATAAATAGAAGTCTAAGTACAATATTACTCATTCTATTACACAAAAGAAGGTCTTTACACTTATTAAAAATGATATAAATAGACAAACTTAATTTATCTAATAAATACCTATAATTAAACTGTAATTAATTATATTATATTTTGTTAAGGTTTAACTAGGATTTTATGAAACATAAGAGGTGATAGAAAAAAAAAAGATATTACTAGAAAAAAAATACAAAAGAATATTATTAAACGAATAAAAAATCTATGAAAGAGTAAAGTATAAAAAATGTGATTCGGCTTTTAAGCTAAAACCATGCTCCTCAACAACTTGACTAATGTCATGATAATATATAATTGTAAATAATACATTTAAAAAAAAAACTAAAGTCTTAAGAAATTGACTAAACTAGTCTTTGCATAATAAAAATAAAATAAAATGATTTAATATATATTTTATTTCGACCATTACTAAGTTCACGGCTACTCCGTATTTCTCTTCGTCTCCGCCAATTGATGACAAATCATAAAATAAGCATTATTTCCCCAAATTTAAAATTTAAAATCTGTAATATTTTTGTTCACTAATTAAGAGTTTGTTTTGTGTATCAAAATCGTAATAAGATCAAATCAATTTTATATACATTCTTAGTCATATATATATACCTTTGTCTCTCTCATTCTCAGCCTCTCTAACATATCCACGCCATTCGAATTTTATCGAGAAACTGACTGAAAAAATGGTTCCGGAGCTGCAAAATTGAGATTCAGAGTCTCCGTGCATACGCCATCATCATTACTTCTCACCTGTATAAGGTACGCTTTGTGCACATTTCTCTTCTGTATCTTTTCGTTGTGTTTCTTATCTTAGTGATGATCTCGATGATGTAGAAAAAATGGTGGTTCTACCGAGATCTGTTGCGGATCTAGTGTTTTCTCTTCGTTATATGTTGATATAATGCTTGTTGTTCTTGAGGTTTTTGATTCTGCGGCGTCGTTTGTTCTTTGATTACTTAACATGGAAATTGTATGATCCGCTTGGTTGATACTTCTGGTTTGCTTTTAGATTAGAAAATCCATGACGCCGGAGTGATTTTGAAACTTTATGTTCGATAATTTCATTGCTCGTCGGTGTTTGTTTGAACTGTAACCGCGAGGTTTTAAGCACATCTGGTGACATTACCTTTGTGTTTCGATCTGTATTACATAGTTAGAATTCAATTAAACAGCTATAAGAGTTTTGAGTGCTATCATATTTCTTCTATTTTCCAAATGGTGTTTGCAACTGGGTTCTCATTCATTGAAATTTGAGCAAAATCGAGCTGATATAGCAGTTTACTCGATTTACGAAATGAAGAATTTAAGTTTTATTTGATTGCCTTCACTGCTTGTATCTCTAATTGTTTTCATCTTATTGCTCGCCTAACATCCGTTTCCCTATTTCTCTATCTGTGTAAGCGTACACGCATTGTTGTTATCTGTTGCTCAAGTAAGAACTATGGTGCAACCAAGGTACACCAGGATAGATAACAGGAGGCCCTCATCAAATTATTGTTCGACAGTGACAGTACTTGTTTTTGTGGCCCTTTGCTTAGTTGGGATCTGGATGATGACATCATCTTCTATTGTACCCGCTGAGAATGTTGATGTGGTTTCTATGGACAGTAAAGATGGGATAAAGAAACAGATGCAGGGCAATAGTGAAACACCAAATGAGGATAAAAACGGAGATGGTGATGCAAGCTTGCCCCAAGAGGATGAGAGTCAAAGCAAACAAGAGAACCAGGAAGATAAGATAGAAGAGAAAACTCAAGAAGACTCTACTTCATCTGGTGAGACAAAAAGTGAGACGGGAGGTGGGGAAAATAAAAACGATGACTCCAAGTCAGGAAATGGTGGTGAAAGTGATTCAGATGAGAAAAAAGATTCGAAAGACAACGCAGATGAAGCAAACCCTGACTCGGATGAAAAGCAAACTAAACCGGAAACTGAGGATAATGAGTCGGGTGAGGATGGTGAAAACCAAAAGAAATTTGAGTCTGATAACAGTGAGACAAAATCCAGTGACGATGATACAAATTCAAAATCTTTTAAAGATGATAAAGAAACCAAAACAGGCAATGAAGATACTGAAACCAAGACTGAGAAGGAAAACACTGAGACAAATGTGGATCTTACACCTCCTGGGGCACAGTTAGAGCTACCGAAAGAAAATCTTGCCCAAAATGGTTCATTTTCAACCCAGGCAACTGAGTCCAAACATGAGAAAGAAGTTCAGAAGAGTTCTGGGGATCGACTTGATTACAAATGGACACTCTGCAATACAACAGCCGGACCTGATTACATTCCCTGCCTTGACAATGTGCAAGCCATTAAAAGTCTCCCAAGTACTAAACATTATGAGCATCGTGAGAGGCATTGCCCAGACAAGCCACCCACCTGTTTAGTTCCTTTGCCTGATGGATACAAGCGGCCAATTGAGTGGCCCAAAAGTCGAGAAAAGGTCTGTTGAATTTGTTCGCTTTCATGTTTAGATATTTTAATCTGAAAAGAACCTAATACAAATATTTTCATTTATGCAGATCTGGTACTCTAACGTCCCTCATACCAAGCTTGCTGAGTATAAGGGGCATCAAAATTGGGTTAAAGTAACTGGTGAGTATCTAACTTTTCCTGGTGGAGGAACCCAATTCAAGCATGGTGCTCTTCATTACATTGATTTCATACAGGAGGTTGGTATTCAGATGTAATTCTTCCATTTATTAGAAAGTCCGAATTGAATTACTACTTATATAATCTTTTTGTCACCCATACTTTTTAAATGCATCCAGTTAATTACTCTAGGGGTACTATTAGGGCTTATGAAGTTGCCCTTCTGATTAAAATCTGTTTACAGTCTGTCCGTGATATTGCATGGGGTAAACGTTCTCGTGTGGTCCTAGATGTTGGATGTGGTGTTGCAAGCTTTGGAGGTTTCCTCTTTGACAGAGATGTAATCACGATGTCCCTTGCACCTAAAGATGAACACGAAGCTCAAGTACAATTTGCTCTCGAGAGAGGCATTCCCGCCATTTCTGCAGTTATGGGCACTACAAGGCTACCTTTCCCAGGCAGAGTTTTTGACATAGTTCATTGTGCTCGCTGTAGAGTACCATGGCACATTGAAGGTTAGCAGCATAGCCACAATAGATGTAGTCTTGTATAAAAAACTTCCCCTGGGTCTTAACCAGTAAAACTTCTTGATATTTGTTTCTGATGTTTGTGTTCACAATAAATGGACAGGTGGTAAACTCCTCCTGGAGCTTAACCGTTTACTGAGACCTGGTGGCTTCTTTGTTTGGTCTGCTACTCCTGTTTATCAGAAAAAGACTGAAGATGTTGAAATCTGGAAAGGTTGTGAAAAACGTTATCCTCAATTTTTCATTGCTATATTTGTTTACTATTTCTGTAGAATCATGTTTCTCAAACCTCATTTTGCAGCTATGAGTGAACTCACTAAGAAAATGTGTTGGGAACTCGTATCCATTAACAAGGACACTATCAATGGAGTAGGTTTAGCTACTTACAGAAAGCCAAATTCAAATGAATGCTACAATAGCAGATCACAACAGCAACCTCCAATTTGTCCCGAGTCTGATGATCCAAACGCATCTTGGTATTTTTCTTTTTCTTTTGTCAATTGTTTTTTAAAACTCAGCCGATCTACGTTTACTAATACATGTTTTGTTATTTGGTTTCTGTAGGAAAGTGCCGCTCCAAGCATGCATGCACACTGCACCAGAAGACAAAACACAACGTGGATCTAAGTGGCCAGAGCAATGGCCAGCTAGATTAGACAAACCACCATACTGGTTAACGAGTTCCCAAACTGGAGTTTATGGAAAAGCAGCACCAGATGATTTCACTTCTGATTATGAGCACTGGAAACGCATAGTGACCAAATCATACCTTAAAGGTTTAGGAATCAACTGGGCATCAGTTAGAAATGTCATGGACATGAGAGCCGTTTATGGAGGGTAAGTAAAATCATGTTAATATAAAGGTTGTGTTGATTCCATCATCTTTTTAATGTTCGTTTTGATTCTCTTGTAGTTTTGCGGCAGCTCTAAGAGAGTTAAAAGTGTGGGTCATGAATGTGGTTCCAATAGATTCACCAGACACACTTGCAATAATCTATGAACGAGGACTCTTCGGTATCTACCATGATTGGTGTGAATCTTTCAGTACTTACCCAAGATCATACGATCTCCTTCACGCTGATCATCTTTTCTCCAAACTCAAACTTAGGTTAGGTTTGTTTTGACTTTGGAGTATTAAAGAGTCTTTGTTTGAAACAACAGGAGATAAGAGTAATAACACAAAGTCTTTACTTTACTTTACTTTACTTTCACAGGTGTAATCTAACGGCAGTGGTAGCGGAAGTGGATCGGATTTTGAGACCAGAAGGAAAACTGATAGTCCGGGACGATGCGATAACGGTAAAAGAAGTGGAATCAATGGTGAAAGCAATGAAATGGGAAGTTAGTTTGACTTTTTCAAAGGAAAAAGAAGGTTTGCTTTCTGTTAAGAAATCAATTTGGAGACCTAATGAAGTAGAAACTCTCACTTATGCTATCGCTTGAGAAAAGACTTACTTCAAGTCTCACTCTTTTTTGTACTTATAAAACACTCTTAGCGTTGAGTCTGAGTCGAGTCATTTGTTTATACCATTCGCAGTTTTCTTCTGTTCGTGAAGATGAAGAACTTTGTTGAGGTTCATTGGTAAAGTTAGATAACAGTTACTCTTTGGTTTAGAATTCTTTTATACGCTTAAAATCAAAGTGATTATTTGATAGATTCAAATGGAGATGAGATTTTTTCATGAGATAGATAACATTGTTGGGTTTATATAAGAATAAGATAAAGACAAATATGTTCACCATTTCCAGAAAACATTGGAACCACACTTGTACTTGTCCTTGCCTTCACATTCCAAAGCTAAATCTTCTGAGATGAATGGGACTTTCTGCATATAGAATAAAAACGAATAAGGAAGAACATCAATTTTTTTTTTTGTATTTAATTATTCCTTAAGAGAAAAATAAAACGGGGAGTAATGGAGAAACCTTTTGCTTGGCAAGATCTTGACAGCCAGTGAAATTCTCAGGGAATTTACAGCTTCGGAATTGAACTGTGAATGCTCTTGCAAAGTTTGCTCCACTTGTTGCTAATCTCTTCTTGTCATTAAGTTCCTTGTAATGAATAATTTTCAAAAAAAAGAAGCTTTAGAGGATCTTTAGTGATGTCAAAGAGTCAGACTTTTCAAAGACTTACTTTGTTGGTTTTGCTCCTTTCGAGGTATTCATCAATGACGCCAGCATTAGCAGAAGCAGAAACAGCTGCAGTGGAGAAGAGTGTAGCAGCTAAGAAAACAATGGCGGATCTTCTTCCATTAGATGCATCATCACCAACTACTCTTTGAGCTTTGATCACAGGAATCCTCTGTTTCTTCTGTCCAAACCCAACTGATGAATTCACTAAACCCACTTTCTGGTTTAACTCTACTGAGCCAGAACCCGATATTGCATAGCTACAAGTGAGAACACTCGAGTTCATGGCCGCCATTAAAGATCTCTTTTTTATTTTCTGGTTTTGATTGGTGAATGAGGAAGGACAAGATTAGATTTTAGTATTAGAAATGAATGAGGATGATGATGATGATGACGTGGACGTTAATGTAATAAGCGAATGTGGTTGGAGTGTGGATAAGGTGAGATTTCCCTTCAGTCCTATTGGCAAAACTCCAAATCTTTTCTTATTAACTCAAAACTTTCCAGTCTTTTAGATTCTCTTTATAGTGTTTATGTGGCTAGTAGCTTCAATTCAATCCCCACCACACAAACCTCTCAAAACTCCAAAAATCCTCTGCTTCAAACTCTGTTTTCTTATAAACTCTGTTTCAAACTCTAATTGACGAGCATATGTTTCATATGAAGAACAATATGAGAGGTTTAACCACTATAAAATAATCTTAAAAGAGAGAACAAATTAAACAATAATAAAATGTTAAGAAAACAGAGCAAACAAATGCATGAGGAATCAAATCTATGTGTTCTCTTTCTCAACAACTAACCAAAAAATTAAACAAAAAACGAAAAAAACAAGTTTTCTCAGGTTGATACAGTGGCTGTAGATTCAAGAGGCACACTCTCTTTGTTCAAAGCTTCCCAGTCTATCTCTCTAAGTATCTTAAACCGTTCCTCCAAGGACACAAACCCAGCCTGAGGAACCACTATACCAGGACTTCCTGCTTTGTGAATCAGAACAATACTAGTAGCCATCTCAGGTCCATGGAGTTTACCAGTTAACAACACTCGTAGTGGCATGAACAGTGATTTCCCCTATGAACAGCATCAGAACAATCTCTTATAAAGTTTGTTCATTCAAAAAGATCAGTCATTTAACTGGACTAGAAAGATAACTAACTTTGCGTTTCATTGATTTGCCAAAAGCTTTCACCCATTTCTGCCAACCACCTTGTCCTTCTGCTAAAGCACTTGAAATCTCACCACTGTCATAAGCAGCTATGAGACTGGCTGCTACTTCCTGAAGCTTATCTTCCACTGCAGGTTTAGCTTCAGAGCTACATCAATGGCAGCAAACAGTTTTATTGAAAGGTATGAGGTGATGCAAGAGACACAAACAGTTATAGATTGTTACCTAGCCAATGTAGCATGTAAAGGATATGAAAGCAAGTTTAAAAGTACTTTGTCTGAATCTGTCACTAAATCAATTCCATCTTTGAGAAGCTCTACAGCTTCCTGTACTTTTAACAAGCTCAAACTCGGTAACTCTGTCAATCCAAGTCTTTATATAATAAAAGAAACCTTACATCTACAAAGCTTCCCTCGGAATCTGTTAAGATACCAACGCTCTTCCATCGCTCACCAACAAGTTTAGTTAGTTTATCAAATGGAAGTGCCCTCAAATGTTGACCATTCATCCATCTTTAAGTTTGTACATATGCAACAATGGAGATACAAAAAATAAAGAGAGAAGAAGATTGGAGAATTCAAACAGCTAAGCAAATTCTTTAATCACCTTAACTTTGTAGAATCAAAAATCGCACCACTTTTGTTGACACGTTCAATCGAGAATTTTTCAACTGCAAATCAAATACAATCATTCAACAAAGACATTATAATATGAGTACTAAGATCAATCATATAGTCAACAGAAAAAACTTACCAAGTTCTTCAAGTGTGAAAAATTCATTTTCAGTGCCGTCTCCCCAACCTAAGAGTGCTAGATAGTTAACCATTCCTTCAGGCAAATATCCCATTTCTCTATACTGTTTTTTTCGAAGGAACGTAAAGCAGAAGTAAGATTATGAATCAGCTGTTGAGTTGAGTATCAATGATCAATGCAAAGTCAAAGCAATAATAGTTTTATAAACACCTGGCCTACAGAAGTTGCACCATGTCGCTTTGATAATTTACTTCGATCCGGAGCTAGAATTAAAGAAACATGTGCAAATTGTGGCATAGGGAACTCCAGAGCCTGCCATTGATTGATGCATACAACACAAATCAAATTCTCTCTCTTATCTTCCGGATCAGATAACTTAATGGAAAGAAACACATATAAGTTAATGTTTACCTTGTAAATCAGAGCCTGCCTTAAAGTATTGGGTAAATGTTCTTCAGCCCTGAATAAAGTTAATAGATTTGATCAAGATTGTAGTGAAACATGTTGCGAAAAAAGAAGAAGAAGATGACATTGGAGTAATAACCTTATAACATGTGATATAGCCATGGTAGCATCATCAACCGTAACACAAAAGTTGTACACAGGTTGACCATTACTCCTCATTACCACAAAATCTCCAAGAGTATCCAAGTTCCAACATACCTTTAAAACACTATCACACATGATCAATTATTATATTAAGCTTTACATAACAAGTATGAACTGATAGACCATTTTTTATGGTGGATACTAGTTAGAATAAGTTTCCAAGATCACAACTAAAGATTGTACTTAGCCTATCAAACCACGAATTACCTCGCCACGAATGAGGTCATTAATTTTCAAAGAGCCTTCCTTTGGCACACGAAACCGATAAGTAAAAGGTGTTCCCTTTTCTAACTCTTGCTCAATTTCAGAATCAGTAGCTGTTGCCCATTTTCCAGTATATACTGGAGGCAACTGTTTTAACTTTGCAATCTCCTTCATCTTAACGAGTTCCTATATAAACATTGTAGTTAACTAAAGTCAAAAACTTATAGAGACAACAAGTAAAAGGCTTTAAGCAAATTTGGAAATAATCACCTCACTGGAGCAAAAACATCGATAGACTTGACCTGACTCTAAAAGCTTCTCTGCATATTGTTTGTAAAGAGCATTTCTTTCGGATTGTCGATACGGACCAAAGTCTCCACCAACCCCAGGACCTGAAATCTCAATCCCAAATTTACATTACACCATTGATAAACACATAAAAACCTTAAATTAGCACAATGGAAGAAGAAGAAGTGACCTTCATCCCAATCAAGACCTAACCATGAGAGATCATGAAGAACAGCTGCTTCAGATTCACGTGTTGATCTCTCCAAATCTGTATCTTCAATTCTCAACACAAATTTCCCTCCTTTAGACCTTTCCAAAACTCAAAATTCTCAATATTGGTTATGTTGGAAAATGAGAACTCTTAAACAGATAACGAACCTTGCAAACAAGTAGTTGAAAAGAGCAGTTCTTGCTCCACCTACATGGAGATTACCAGTTGGAGAAGGCGCGAAACGAACTCTAACAGACTCATCATTATTGCTAGTGGAAGCACATGAAACCACCGCTAAGCTTCGTCTAGAACAGTAAAATAGAGCAGATTGACGTCGGAGAAGGAATTTAGGAGCAAGCTCTGGTAAAGACCTAATCCTAAGCCATGGTGTACCATTGACAAGGCTCACCATTTTCGTTTCTCTTCTAAAATTGAGATTTTTTTCAGAGTATTAAAAAAGGATTTAATCGGAAGAAGAACAAAGTCGCCTACTTGAAAACCAAATATAATTACTTGATTAAAGCCTCATAATCTTTGTAATTTTAAACTTACATCCCCAAATTATATAATTTATCTATATGCTCCATGTGTTGTAACGCTAATTTCAGTTATTGGGATAAAGACACGTGGATTATATACGGGAGGTGAAGAAAACGACGGCGTTTTAGTCATAATTTTTGAAGCCAAGAATCCATAGTACACAAGTTAAAGGCATAACATAGTAACATAAACATAGAAGCTGTCTCCACATTTGTGTGTTACTAGTTTACTTCCCTAACAATTTAATATATAGTTATAAATAAGATATTGTAAAACCTTTTCAGAGATTTTGGTCTACTAATTAGTCAAACGGATTGAGAAACAAATAAATTTCACTCCGCCCTAGATACTTTGCAGGATCAATGAAACAATTAGATACCACATTGTGAAACTTGAGGGTATAGCGAAAGGTAGTACACATTCATCTTAACGAAATATCATATATATAATGTTATATAATACGTATCTTGTAATTTGCTTTTTCTTGCTCAGACTCTAATTTTAACCCAAAAATTAATACACAATTTATACAATAATATCACATCATCAGTACCTACTAGAAAAAAAATCAAACCTTTATAGGAAAGGGTATTGTTTTGAGCCTCTGGAAGGAAGAAAATTTCAGGCTTTTGCCTTTTTTTTTTTCTCTTCATCGTCACAAGAAGATCAAAGTAAGATAACAATCAAACCTCAGCAAAAATCATTTTGTACTTTTGGCTTCTATGTATGTGACTGGTTTCTTCTCCTTCGCACACACGATCCCTTCTCTTCTACACCTTTGGAAGGATTGTGATTGCTACAACTATGAAATAAGGGTTCCTCAAAACGGACCTAAACCCAACATACACTTATATGTATGTTGAGTGTGTTTTATCCTTTGGAACATCACAATATTCCATTTAAGACCCTTTGGTAGTAATCATATTGACGTGTCCTCCAAGCATCTAAGCTACTGCTTATGAGAGACAGCACTAACGAGACACATTGCTGGTTTTGTCATCCCCACCAAAAAATGAAAAAAGAATAAGGTTGATGTACTAACTCATGCCAATCCTAAGGAGATCAAAGAAAAAAAGAAGCTTACCTCTTCAGTTAAACTTAGATGAAACCTTTTTCTTAGGTTTTGAATGGTTCGTGGACCACCTTTGAAGCATGGGAAACCTGAATCCTAATAAAGACAACACCAGAAAATGTAATTAGCCATATTATAAACTTGGAACTGATTCTGGTTAGTAGAAGGAGAAGATAGAGATTATGAACCTGTAACATTTCAACTAAGAGTATAATCCGTTCGGCGTGTTTTCTACATGTAAGGAATCCTTGAATGCATAGCACCTATGAACATTGACAATTAGCGCCATAATAACACCTCAAGTGACTTAAGAAAAAAGGTGAGAGAGTAAGTCATGCGGATACCTTGAAATAGTCAAAGAACTCACTTGGAACCCCGTCAGCATCAGAGTCCATGACCTGGATGGTGACAAGTGTTTTTTGTAATTAGAAACATGACCAGATAAACTAAGACTAAGAATGAGTGTCTTACCTCAAGAAGTTCACGGGTTAACTTAAACGGAGCGCTTTCAAAGTTTACACCACCAGGAGAATTCGAAAGCATAAAACCGAAATCTATATGTATAATGTGACCCTCTTCATCCAAGAGAAGATTTCCATTATGCCGATCTTTAACCTGAACCAAAACATAATCAAACCATGGGCTTATGAGTCATCAACAAAGCATGCTATTCATGAACCTTAAAAAGGGAAACAGAACGTGTGATCCTTTAGCTCCCTCTGTTTCAATGCACATTTTGATGCCTAAATATATATATAGATGAATACAAAACGTACTGAGAGAAAGGGTCACTATGACATTCACCTGAAGAAGGTAGCAGACCAAAGAATATCCAGCCATGCTCTCAACAAAATTTCTCTGCAAAATAAGCCAATGTGCAAGGTTATATGCAAAACATTGCATTCCGACACAAGTAGGTGAAATTGCGTCCTTTAGGTTTTGCACTTAAAATTCTTAAAAGTTTGAACCAGGTAGAATTCTTCCTTAGAATCATCCATAAATAAACTATGAAACTATTTCTAAAATCCAATGTAGCATATCTTTTCAACAAATCGAGCATCTTTTTTATTTCAATAGTAACATATTTAACAAATTGAAGTCTAGCAAATTCCTGAAACAAAATAAACAACATGCTTGTTGAATGAAACTATTAAGATCTACCTCAGCAGTATAATACCTGAGCGAGCTTAAAACTCGGAGAGTTTTCTTTGTACTTTGCAGCAAAGAAATCATGTAAGCTCGTGATGTTGGGGTATCTACTTTTGATAGAATGAATAGAAGCCTACAGGAAGGGAAAATGGTATTTTTTAAATAAGCTTTCAATGTAAATAGTAATAGACTAAGTACAGTATATGATGTACCAATTAAATAGAAACTTAAATGTAGTATACTTGAAGAGTTCTGCTTTACATAATTACCGTATCTGGAATTGTTTCTATAAGGGCAGTATATGAAGATGTAACCAAGACTTCATAAGGACGTAACCAGAGAGGTAGACCTGCTTCCTGGAATATATCTAGCACATGAACAAGACAATACTCTATAAGGCGGAAATATCCTTGTCTTAGATAACAGAATATAAATGCCTGAAATATCTAGAAACGAGAAGGCATACACTAAGAAATAAGATATTAACAGATATTTGTAGATCTAAGAAGCTATCACCTACCATAAAAGTGAGAAATGAGTTGCACAGCAAGATGTTCCTGCCGACAGTCGTCACCGCTCTTCACAATGATCTGAAAAAATCTAGAGCTACTTCAAAATAGAGGTAAAAAGGAATATATCATATGGAAAAATGGTCAACACACAAGGACACAATTCAGTAAAGATTAAGCAAGGAAAGCATCTAACAACGTAGATAACAGCAAAGAAAACAAACACAAATTAATATCAAATGCAGCTGGAAAGAGAGCCAAAAGCGTAAGCATATCCTTTCAGAGAGTTATCATATACTCAAGCATCAGTCATTACTTTGATATTTACATTGTTGCAGGCTTAAAAGAGAAAAATCATATGATCAGGACAGATAGTTAGTAGGTATTTTTTTATTTTTCACTTATCTGAAAAAAAATCAAGCTCAAACTAAACATTAAAAATTCTTTAATAAAAATTCAAATTACGAGCTACAGTCCTTCAGACAAGGAAAATGAGTAGTATCAACCCAAATAACAGAAATCTTTGGGTACTATATCAAACAAAGTGAGGCCATATTGACAAAAAGAACTTAATTTAGGGTACTGTACTCGAGTGGAAAACACTAGTATAACAGATAAAGGGTACGGCTTTATGTAGAACTTACAGAACGCAGGTCCCAACCAGGTAATTTGCCATATATTGAAGCCTTACAAATTCTCTCTCGCTTTTCCTCCCAAAGTTCACCTGATAAGGCATCACCTTCCTTCAGCATTCCACCATTGGCCTAGTGACAAACACAAATCAAAAATAAATCAAATCAGCATTTAAACAGGAGAGAGAAAAGGAAGATCCATATTCTATGTTAAACATGCACTCACCCTAGGTTGTACATCAGACGAGTCCTGACCAGCCCCTTTGAGAGGAAGACCTGGAGGTGCCTCTCCCTTCGCAGCAGCAGCCTGCATAAGCATTTTAATTAAGGATTAATGACGGGTATAGACACAACACCAAACAGAGTGCACAAATTTCAATATATAAACTTTCTAACCATAGATATCTTAATAACTAAATGAAGTGCATAACATACTGAATGACTAGATAGCAAGTAAAGTTGTAAACATCGGCTCAAATAAGTATAAGAACTATTTCAATGACTTGAAAGAGACATGATGCATCATATTTATATTTTTTTACGGCAAAAACATAAAAGTAGTAGCCTATACAAGTTATCGAACAAGAAGCACCTACCCTTACTTCCTCCATGGCAACAGTACTTGGTACACGACGGTGTTCCTTTTTACGTGGGACTGGTGTATCAAAAATGCTTTCCATTCTAAGTTCTGGATCAGCCGTCATGACCACCCTTACCCATTCAAGATCAGTGTTCAGCCCAGTCCTTGGGGCCTCCGCCAAAACATCATCAAATTGATCGCTCAATGATTCAAGAGCTGAAGTATGATCCTCAACTGAGAGACTTACATTGACAAGTTTCACCTTCACCTCTGACTTAGGAGTCATTGCTTGATCAATTGCTTGGGCAGTGGATAGCGACATTCGATCAGCACTGTTGCGATAAACCTCCTGAGTAGTCCATAGTGGATAAGCCCATGGAGGTGGCTTTTGCAAGAATGCATCCCCGTTTGCCAATGGAATGCCTCCCTTAGAAAGCTTCTGTGAGTTCGATGTATCTTTAACACTGCTACAACAAATTTCAGAATATAAAAAGAACAATGAAAGAATGTTTGTCATGAAACCTTTGACATTTTGTATGATTAACTGGATATAGAAAGGAAAATTAAATATATACTTGGATGTTTCCGCTTTCAAAACTTCTACGGAGATCATATACGGTGCCTTTTCCCTAGAATTCAAAAGAATGGATTCATCTTCAGGAATATGGACCACACGATAAACTCCTCTCCCCATTGGAAAACAGATTCCTGGAAGATTAAATAAAATTCAATGCCAGAATGATTGAACACACTTGATTCTTTTGAAAAAGAAATACAAGTTTAAGGACATTCTATACAAGAGAGGGAAACAAATGATATAAAACAAGAGTGGAAATAAAAACGATTCTTCAAACATAAGTGGAAAGGCTGCGGTATGTTCTGATAACAAAATCAGAGAAAACAATGACCAACATCTATCACACAATGAACTTTATGTGAGCCACAGAAATATGATACTAAGGACAACTACTTTTTAAAAACAAACAACATGATTTGACTCTAGGCAATATAGAGATTAGAGGGGGATAGAAAAGTACACAGTATTTTAGAGAAAAACATACATGATCGTAGGCTCACTATATTTAAGCTAACAAGTAAAGTAAACCTCCAAATAATAACTCCTCTTAAGATCTAATTTCAGAAAATACCTCCAGTGGTTTCAGCTTCCGATAAATGAAAATTGATTTCTGCAAGAGACTAAACCAGACAAAACAAAATTCAGTTAGTTGCCTTGCTACAAAGTAAAAATGACACCTAAAATTTAATCATCAATATGGAAAGTCAGGTGGAAAGAATCACCTCCCGAAGAGCAATCTTTCGATCTTCAATGGGAAAGATATCTACCAAACCATACGATGTTTCACATAACGCTTGTACAAACTCCAACGACTCATGGTAAGCCCCTTTCCTGAACTGTGATGCAGTATTATTTGGTAGTGGGGGCTTACCAGATGGAGTATTATTCCGCTGGTTAGGTGAACCTGGTCGTTTCTGCAATGGTTATAATAAGAAAGATTAGTATAAGCAGAATCAAGCATATATGACAGTAAAAATTGACTAGTATAGATAACTAATCAATTGAAGTTGAACAACCACCCTGATTCAGCTAAGATTTGCATCAAATAAAACTCAGTAAACATATATATGATTGTATGCTACAACAATCTTGACAAATGAATCTGAAGATATGGATCAAAAGAAAAGCAAAAGTCAAAAATGAAACAACGTATCTGCAATAAGACCGAAACACAAAAGATGAAGTCAAACGAGGGCAAACCTCCTTGTGGTTCTTCGATCCAAACAGTTCAGAATCTTCAACAGATTGGTCACGATCTCTGAACAATTTTCGGAAAAAGTTTTCTGTCCCAGGACTGCTTCCAACTAAGCCATTGCTGCTATTTTCATTTTCTGATGTAGGTTTTGCATCTTCGGGATGTATACGGAATAATCTTTTGAACAGAGAAAATTCTGGAGATTCATCACCCTCGTTTTCATTACCGTCATCCGCCTTGACAATGTCTTTTTTGTCATCAGATTTTTCCTTAAAGAACTTTTTAAAAAACCCCTCCCTTTCATTCTCTTCACCAGATTTACTATCAGCAGACACTGTACCATTGGCCTCATTTTTTTCATTACCATGTCTTTTGTCATCAATTTTTTCCTTGAAAAGTTTCTTAAGGAACCCATCTTTGTCCTCATCATCTACTGCTTTAGGAACTTTATCTTCCTCAAGTTTGCTTTCACGGAATAGTTTCTTGAAAAAACCTTCGGAGTTCGGGTTTGACTCCTCGTCCTCGTTTTTATTTTCCCGTAGCAGCCTCTTAAAGAAACTTTCCGAATTTGCACCCGATTCCTCTTCATCTCCCTTATTATCTCGTAAAAACCTCTTAAACAACCCATCTGAACTCGATGTCATCTCATCACTTTCTCCTTTACTACTCAAGAGCCTCTTGAAGAACCCCTCAGAACTGTTTGTTATGTCCTCGTCTTCTGATTTATTGTCTTTCAAAAGTCGCTTAAAGAAACCCTCTGAGTTAGGTGTTGGTTCATCACCCTCACCTTTGTTGTCCCTCAAGAGTCTCTTAAAGAATCCATCCTTTTCACTCTCTTCGTCATCTTTTTCAAGTGACTTTCTGAACATTAAAGCATCCCTTACTTTAGGACTTGGGATAAGTTTTTTAAAAATCTTATTGTCCTCGGAAGGTAACTGATTACCATCATCCCGCACGTTAGTCACTGCCGAAGGTGAAAATGACAAAGACTTCTGGATGGGAGGAGATAACTTTAACGAGAAGAGCTTCTGTTTTGATGATAAAAATCTATTTAGGACCTGATTCTTGCTCCCTGGGGTTGAGATCTCATTATGTGGACGCATAAGAGGATACCAATCACCCATCAAAGTAGCAGCAATTTGACACTTCTCTTGAATCCTGCTAATGCCTTCATTATCGTCAGAATCTTCCAGCTCAGCCAACAAAAACCAATGCACTTTCAGTGCGATTTTCAGTGAGTTGCCACAAATGTCTATTACAAACTTATCAAGAGATGGGCTTGGTTTGTGCACCATCATATAGCAAATCTGGAACAGGTAACTCTCAATACCTGATAAGGGAAGCGTATACATCCTATTGCATAAGTAATCCCTAACACCAGCATGTGGGTGCTTGTACAGATAACTAACTGCAATCCACTCACAGAAGAAAGTAGAATCGAAAAACCTAATAAGCCAACCATTAGAACCAGACTCGCCGATGATATTACTATGTGAGGTAATCTCACGAGGTGACTCAGCTGAGTCTCCTCTGACCAGAGATAGAAACCGTCCCATCGGCATTTTTTAATCCCTGATCAGCCAAACATAGAAACCCCTAGCTCACAAATGCAAATCATCCGTCGAGAAATCAGATCCAAGAGATTCTTCCTGTAAAACTTAACGGAACCTCTCTCTCCCCGATAACTAAACCCTAGGAATATCAGTAAAACCTTAACTCGAAAACCTAATAGCCTATCTATAAGCTCAAAATCTCAATGCCCAATCGACTAAATTTTGGCATTACAATGCTAAATAGAGATTCCTTATCCTACTCTATCCAATTGCCGGAAACCGGAGGCGATCGAAAATTTCTCCAGAAACAAAACTAAATCTCACGAAAAAAAAAAAGAACCAAGCAATCAGCTTAATTAAACAATTATTCCGAGATTATCCGCTTGAAATATCAAATAAAATTCAGAGCAGAATCAAGTTGTAGAACCAGCCGGAATAGATCGCCGTCGTCTCTGCCGGAAGCGGCTTGTGGTAAATACGGTCGTCGTCCTCGACGGTTGGTGGCAGACAAAGAGAGAGAGAAAAGTAATTATTGTTTTGCAAATACTTTCAAATTATTTTTACTATTTAATTAGTATTTACTTACATTATTATATTATTTTATGGCGAGGGAAGGGATCTAACGTGCGCTGGAAAGTCCACGACATCATAAAATTCAAAATTTTCGTGGGGAATAAACGTGACCTGTCCACAATGAACAGTAGATTATATTATTATTTTTTATTTTTTTATTTTTTTATGATCTATTACATCATTAATATTTCATTTGATTAATTTTTTCAACAATTTATTAATCATTTTTCATTATAAAATTAATTACTCATTAACATTGAGATCTTGAATATGAATGTGATTAGCTAATTAATAGTTAACTAATTAGCTAATTAATAATATAGAGAAAAGGAAAAAAAAACAAATCATATTTTGTATTTCCTTCATCATATTTTTAGTTAAAAAAAAACTTAAATTCAATAAATAAATTTATTACTAAACTAAATTTAATGAAAGTCCAATTAACCATTTAAATACCTTCCGTATACGAGTGAAGAAACAAATAACATTTTATTAAATACATTTTTTGTTACAATAATTACAATTATACATTTGAAATTCAACATGTAACAATCGACAACAAAATGATATAATAAGCTTATAACATAAAATAAATGATTATTAATTAACAGAAACATAAATTAAAATAAAACCAAACATTTGTGTGTGTATACAATTCTTAGTTGATCGCAGAGCAAACCGTACGAATCTCTCCATCTGATAAGCTAGTCTTAACATCTATAAGACTCATCTTGACCATAGACTTCCCAAATTCTGATCCGAACCTTAAAAAGGGTCTGCGTAAGCCTAATAACTGTTCTATGATGGCTCTGGTCTCACTGTCCTTCCATAGAACTAGATCAGATTGGAGAACCACACGGCTTGACCTCACGTTACGTAGGAACGTTCTATCGAAATCACTTGCACTTCCAGTGTCTAAGTCAACTCGGGTTGCTGCGTTACCGTTTTGAGGACAACGAGCTTGAACTATAGGAATTAAACTTGGGTTGATTGATGGGTCAGGTTGTCCCGTGCCATTGAAGTTAAAGAATCTGCCTCTTACCAAACCGCAACCAGCAGTTCCAATCGTGTGTCCACCTAATATACATACAGACTTAATCGAAAATGTATCGAACTAGTAAAAAAGCCACTACTTAACCACAAATTGTTTTTTAATTTCATGGTTTTTTATATAAAAAATATAAATTTGTTACGAAAAATATACGAATTTTAGTACGTGACTTAAATTAGTCAATAAAAATCTACAAAAATTTTTTTATGGTTTTTCAATAGTTTTTTTTGCTACGAAAAAATTTAACACTACGCTCGAATTTTTTTGGTTGTTTTTCTGTAGTTTTTTATTATATAACCACAAAAAAATAGATATATAGCCATGAAAATTTTCTTGGTTATAACACTTTTTTTTTTCTTAGTGTGACCAAATATGTTATACTATTTCACTAATATAAATTAATTGATTTATATATAGTTTGAACGTACCAACAAGAGTTACGAGGTCAAGTGTGTTGAGATTCTTAGCAGCAAAGTCTTGCTTTTGCTTAGCGACACTATCGTTTGGTCCGGGCAAGTTTACATCTGATGCTACTGATCTTCGTCCGTCAAGACGTCCCAATGGTACCGACCAGCTATTTCCACCGGTCTACATAACCCAATATTATACTATTACCATGCATACGTTAAACACATAATAATTTAAAAACCGATTATGTTTTACCCAAACGACGGCGTCTCGAGCAGCAAGGGCGAGTATATCCGCACAAGAAACGGTTTTAGGACAAACAGCTTCAAGACGAGTCTTAGCTTCTTCAATAGCTTCGAACCCTCTTAATGAACGGTTAGGACCCGCGGTTCTTTCTGAAGTGTTACCAGCGATGAGAACTGAGCCATCACAGCCATTGACAAAACAATCATGAAAATGCATACGTAAAATTCCTGGTGCATTGGCTGGATTAGACTTGAAATGAGATCGAACCACTGATCTAACTATAGACTCTATGTTTCCGCATTTTTTCCCATAAAACCCTAATCGTGGTCTTCGAGCATCACCAAGGTTCCCTTGTGCTGTTACAGCTGCAACCAATACTAAAAACGTAACTATAATGAATAGTAAATTATAACCACGACCCATTTTGTTTTTACTGTTGGTAAATAAGAAACTATTTGAGCTTTGTAAAAGTTGTTGTTTGATGTGTGTTTTGAGTTTGGTCTTAAAGGGTTTGTATATATAGACAAAAGAGTCATATGAATAAAAAAATAGTAACGAGCAACTTCGGCACACGACACCAAAATTTATATGGATTTTATTAACAACCTTATTATTAAATAATAGTTAGTATGCATTATAAGGTAGACGAGTTGGTCCACATTGATCATATACAATATATTTAATACATATTTTCATATCATTTTGTCCCTAATGGCTGCTTCACCTTCAAGATAAACAAAACAGTACATTTGTTATGAAAATTAAATTAAGATAAATATATATAAGAAAAAATACGAATTTGTTTATAGTGTATTCTTACATTTAACTAAATTGGCAAAAATTATTGTTGATTAGTAGGTTTACATATCTATCCAAGAAATTGTAAAGAGAAAATAAAATAAAAAGAGAATATATTTGATTATGAAAAACAATTATATATAAACAGTATTGTTTTATATATTTGGGTCAATATTGCTTCAATAATTAGCTAGTTCAATTGCGTGACGATGATAATGTTTTAAAGTTTTGGTCAGAACATTTGGTTGTTTCGGATAATGAAATGTAACAGCACAGTTGACTTTAAACATATCAATTTGTGTATATTATAATGTTTAATTTGTCTTTAGCTTCAAGTTGTGGGTCTTTTGATTTATATTTTTAAGAGCACAAATTATAATTCTAATTATCTAATAAAAAATTACATTATATATATATATATATTTGGTCATGCATGGGTTGGGAAGGTAGTTTAAACAGTATTCTCAACTTTTGAATTATTTAATATTTATCAATAATAAAATAAAATATCGTGAGAAGTAAAATAAAATTAATATTTATTCCTCAAGTCATATTTGTTTTCTATAATTAAATATAATATTTGCATTATGAAAATAGTTCTAAAAATTAAAATATACATACAATTATGGCATTATATATACTTGTAAAAGGAAAACTCAAACGGGAAAGCAATAATGCAATATAATAGTAATGTATAAATACTATAGACTTGGTCCATTTCTGTTTACCAAAAAAAAACATTTTATGCTAAAGGCTGAAAACAGTGTTATAAATAATAATTTACGTATTATTGATCATATTATTATTTTATAAATTAGAAATATCGTTACTTATAAATATGTGAATTATGGTTAGTTTAGAAAAAAACAGATAAATGATTGTTGATGTCTTGTCTAATGAAAACCACACAGAGACAACTTCAATGACATAATACCAATGATTAGCTTTTTTCTTCATTATTAAATTTAACCACTATGATATTATTACGATATAATCACACCTTATTATCGCTTAATCATTTTCCACTAATTATTAGATTCATTTTCGAACACTGAATTCAAAATGTTTTTTTTTTGATAAGAAAATTCAAAATGTTTCATTCCAAACTATTATTGACTTCACTTATTGTTATTTTTTGTAAAATTCATATTCAAGTTCATAAACATTTAAAGCTTGAGATAAAAGATAAAAGATTAAAAGGAACCAAAAAGTCATGTTTCAAACTATACACGAGCTTCAACTTACGATAATTTTACGACACTAATATTTTTTGACATACGATTTTGAATATACGATATATTCATGATGAATAAATTTTTTCCGCAACACTTATATATTTGACGGACGATTCTGCAGGTATGACATATTTTCTGATGAACAAGGTTTCCCCGCAACACAAGACCACGACGGACAATATTATCTACGCACACCAAAACCTCTAAAAAACCTTTACATCTTCTAATATGTAATAATTGCATTCTCTTAGTTTAAGTGCTTGATCTTATATCATCCTTTAATGTTTATGATATAAATTTTTCACTAATATTATTCATTGTAATTTTCATTCATTACCTCGATCTTTAAACAGTTTGAGCAAGACGTCAGTTCAGAAATCTAATTAATTAGTTATTCGAAGTGTGTGAAAAGAATTATTTGCTCGGTCTAAATTAATACAGCTAATACTTTCACTGGATTTATTACAATTAAACTTATTAATTTGCGTAGACCATATTAAATAGCAAACATATGTAGGAGAAATACGACCTTATATTAAAAAAATGAAAGTTAATTGAAATATGCAGTTGCATGGGAAAAAATGACAGTGACAAGATGAAGATAACTTATATTTGATTACATATCAATTTTTTTTAAATACATGAATGATTACATATCATTTAAGATCTCGCTTTTGTGCATTTTTATACAAAGCTAATTTTAAAATAGATCAAGATTATAATTTTGATATCAGTCTTATAACTATAAGATCCGCCTTTGTGTACCATTGCATATTTGTATTAAAACTAAAGTTTTACCAATTATATTCTACACACGAGAGAAGACTAAAGGCATGCATGTGGATTTTAATTATTGAAAATGATAAGAAGAGAGTGATTGAAGTTAATAAGGTTTGAGAAGCTGACTTTTGAACAAAGCTGTCATAAGAAGAAGGTCCGAAACATGCAATTTAGTGGGACAGTTTTGGAAGTAATGTTCCTTATCTTCAGGCTTCTCACTTTTCGTTTTTTTTTTTTATGTCATGTGTTTGAAGTTACAATGACGCAAATTGAGTATGCATGCATAAATCTTTTGGAGTAGATTTTTTTTTTCTAATTATATTTCAAATTTAATTTATTTTTTCCAACTATCTACCAACTTATGTGCTGAATTGGTAACATATTCTATGTGTTTTAATTTTAAAACTATAAAACCAATACCACATAATTTTAATAGAATTTTAAAATTTTACAGGACATAATATGTATATGTTTTAGTTGGTATATTTGATTATGTTTACAAACTCTTATTTAAATCAAGATAATGAAAATACCTTAACTCACAAGCCAAACTAATGATTCATTGTTACCATATCATATAAATCATCAATTTTATTAAGCTCACTCATCTACTTATTCACTAAATAAATCTTTAAAAAAAATATAACATAGTTTGCATCAAATGTCATCGCAGGTTTAACATAATTTTCCAAATAAGAGTTAAAATAAATTATAGTTAATATTAATCAATCAAGTTAAGATATAATGAAAACTTGGTGTCAAAATAGACAGAACAAAAATCAAAGTATAACATAGTTCTTACACAAAAGAGTTGTTTAACACATCATCTCTCTAATCCGTATTGCCTGAACCTCCCTCGTCCTGAGCACCAGCTTCTCCATCTGTAATCATATCAGATCAACAAGACGATATCATAAGCCCTTCAAATTGTTATGAAATGGAGATGATAATATAAAGAAATTAACCTATACCGCCTTCGGATGGAGCACATGGAGACTTCCTGTAACGAGTCTGTTGCTGCGTTGGCTGTAACTTAGGACGAAGAGCTTCAAGAGGTCCTTTTGGTTTTGCAACACCTTGCTGTTTAAGATATAAGTAATTGAGATAGAGCTTATACTAATACCAGAAACAACACTAGTAGAAGTCAAAAGTTTAAATACTTTACCTTTCCAAGAGCCCAATCAGCTGAATCAAAGTATGCTCGTTCATGATCCTAATATAAAACCTCACCTTAGAAAAAACCGAAAAAACAAATCTTCTTATTAGATTAAAAATAACATACCTTGGAAATGAGAGGTGGTTTCTTTGGCATAAGCCCTCCATACTTATTCTTTACAACAGCTTCCTACAAAATGCGATTAAAGAAAGAGTTAGATCATAGTAACATACTCACTATCGTATTTGATCATTGATCTAAATAAGATTGAAACCTCTTGTTGTGTTGATGGCATTAAGTTTTCTGACTCATTGTTGAGGTTTCCTTGAGCTGATTCATCTTTAACATCGTCTGCGCTAGACATTATTGATGTCTCAACGCCACCAAATCCAAAACAATGCTACACAACAATATCATAAAACCAATAACAAAAGCTTCAAAATAGAGTTTAGATTATAGTTTTAATCATCATCAATTTTCCTGGATTTGTTTTGATATGTAAGTTAGATCTCAGCAATGTATATAACTGATGATAGTATACAACCTAGAACTTAACCTAAACAATATTATTAGATCAGATCGCTAATGAGATAAAATCAACGTCATGATTATAAAACCAAATTCAAATCAGAGCTACTTCAAATAAAGCTCTAGCAATGAAAATCAGATTCTGAAATTATAAAAAACAATATAGTGATGATGATGTAGAGAATCAATCAGAGAATCTCAATAGAAGAACATCATTAAGATATAAGAAGAAGCTTATGAAACGAGATCGAGATTCCACGTACCAGAAGGACGACGATGTGAAGAAGAAGAATGATTGTTGTTGTGGCTCTCTCTCTGTGTTTTTCGTCGTTGCTGTTAATGAAGAAATGAGAAGACGATCTTGTAAAATTGAATCTAGAGAGGTGTGTGGGAGAGACAGAGATAGAGATTATTAAATAAGGTATTTTTCTAGCTTAAAATATCTTATTATCTTAAAATATTTATTAATGTAAGTTTATATACATATACAATTAAACATATGATATAGTTGATAAATTTGGAATAGTTGTAATCGGGAATTAAAAAGAAAACATACACATTAAAATTAAGTAAACTACACATTAAGAAAGGCCTATATGGGCCGCAGTTGTGTTAGCAAAAAAAAGCCCAATTAATCTTCTAATTTGCTTTCCGATCAATCTGCGATTCTATGTTGTTGATTTGCCGGCCAAAAAGAGATCCACTTGATCTTCTTCCCCATGGAGGAGCAGATCGGAGAGAGCGATGAGAGATGGAAGGGATCATTGGAGAATATAACGGAGATGGCGTCGAATCTCGATTCTCTTCAGAAACTTCTCCTTAAGAAAGCAGTCTTTGTCGAAGAAGATACTTTCTCTAGAGCTTCTCTCGTCTCAGAGCAAGCCCGAACTATCAAGGTCCGTTTAATTCTAGTTGCGATGATTAGTCTGGAGTTTGTATAGGTTAATTGGCTGAAATTTTTGTTTACTTTCTTTCATTTTGATGATTACTTGTGTGATCTGTGGATTTGATCGTTCGATAGTTTACTATAGCTCAGTGTAATTAGTGGGAATTTTGTATTTCATATGATGTTGGATTTGGAAACTTGTTAGATAAAACCAGAGCTCAGAAACTTAGAACATAGTATAATCTTGGGTCCTCAAATCGCACCAAACAAAATCTTCTAATCATTCGTAACCTTTTTATATAGTGGTTAAAGAGTGTGTTACATGTTTGAGTCGTTGAGATAGTTTCAGATTTTATTGACTGTGTTTTCAATGTTTGTTTTAGGTCCTTGAGCAGAGGGTACAAACACTAGAAAGAGAACTAGATGCTTCCATAACAGCTGCTGCTCATGCTCGGTCTGAGAAACGCCAAGCTGAGTCTTCTCAAAAGGCTGCTGAATCACATGTTCAAGAGGTCACGAAAGAGCTCGAGAACACCACAAGTACCTTACCTACTATATAAATCATTCACTTGCAACTCTTTGATTGATCCGCTTCTTGGGTCGATGCACAACTCTTTATTTATATGTGCTTTCTTTCAGAGGTTTTTAAGCTGCATATGGAAGAGCTTCGAGGAATGCAAGAACAGATAACCAAACGCGACAAGGAGATTAAACTCTTGGAAGCAATAATCCAAACTCTCGGTAGCAAATAGCGTTTGGGTCAATGAATGATGCGTTTTCACTTGTAAAGTTTGTGGATACAATTTCTGTGGATATAAGACTAGGACTTTTTACCATGAGACTATAAGATTGGAGGAGTTTACACAGATTCTTCATCTCACCTTTATATTCTTGAAAACAGAGAGACCAAACCAAAACAAGTTATACAAGTTAGTTCTTCGAAATCTTAAACTTTGTTTTAGACAACGTAAAAACTTCTAATTCAGAAGACAGACAAATATAAGTGAAACTCCACTTAAAAAGGTGAAGGAACAGGGAAAATGACAAGGACCCTTTCGAAACTAGATTGAAAATTCAAACGAACCAGGATCTTCTTAAGCATTGGGAAACAAGTTAGACAAAGATGCAACTATGTATAGTGAGAGATTCAGGGGATTGCTGTGACCAGTGTATCTATCATCTACAGTTTCATAAACAGCATCAACAGCTACAATCTCAACATGTGCCATCTTCCAAGTCAATTCTTTTCTCGAACCAGACTAGAAAAATCCAAGACAAGCCATGGTAATGGAGTTAGCATCCAATGAATTTCAAACCAAAGACAATTTCAAACAGACCACAGACAATAATAAACGTTGCACATAGACACTAAACCCGAAAGATAACAGGAAACAAAGATACAGTCAATAGTTTGAGGGCACCTACAGAAAGCAAGCAATACTACAGAGAGTAGAAGTTCAATTGCTTGACGATAAAACATCATCAGTAAAGCAAACATGTGCTTCATACACCATGTCTTCTTCACAAGTGGCTGCAGTTTATTCCTGCAGAAAAAATTTGTAAACAAGCACACAATTCAGACAAAGTCTAATCCATGATATACATTTAAAAGCAATGTGCTTTTATTAAACCCACCGCAGCATAAGGAGATGGACTCCGAGAAACAGCAGGAACTTTGCCGCGGGGAGATTGGCTACCAGGAGATGGGGACCTTTCAGGAGAAGGAGATGCCTTCTGCATTGAGGGACTTTTTGGGCTGAGACTGCGCCGAACAGGAGATGGAGACCTCTCATTGCTTCGACTACCAGGAGAGACTTCTCTAGGAGGAGAAGCTTTTTGTGGGGAGGTACTTCTGGGGCTGAGGCTGCGGCGAGCAGGAGATGCACTGCATGTCAAAAAGTTGGAATCATGATAATTTTTATATAGTGTGGGTAAAAGCCAAAAAGAGGTTCAATTGGAAGAAACCTCAAGGAGCGACTTCGACTTGCATCATCATAACGGCCTCTGACTCTGCGTTTGTCATCTGGGCTGGCACTACGAGATCTACTGCGACGACGATGATCTCTATCTTTCTCTTGATGCCTTTCACGCCTTTCGTAGCTTCTGCTTCTGCTCCTCTTCCGGTAATCTTTTTCCCTATAATCATCTCGGGACCTAAATGTTATGTAACTCAATCAAAATTACTAAGATGCTTAGCATTACCATGAACTACCTGTGGTTCGCTCATCATCATAGGAATTCAGACTAGAGAAGAAACTTACCTCCTCCTGGGACTGCGGCTTCTCCTAGGACTACGGCGTCTACGTGGACTACGGCTTCTCCTAGGACTACGGCTTCTCCGAGGACTACGGCTTCTAGACCGTCGTGACTTTGGAGGTGGTTCTACAACTCTTCCTTTGGAACTGACATGATAATCAAGAACTCATCAAAATACAATTACAGATGCACTTTTTTACTTCATAGAAGTTCCAGTAGCACAAAATTTAAGAATTGGTTTAAGAGGAAACATTCATATGGAGCTCCAGCAAATCAAAGAGTAAATAACAACTTCGAATTGATAGAAATCTAGATAAAAGCATGAAATGAGCTTGGCAGTCCAAAAACAATGGGTGATAAGAAACTTTAACAATCATATTACTAAAGAAGGAAGCTTACATCTTTTCAGCATTTGGGCCATATTTAGCAAATTGAACAGTTATTTCTCGGCCATCAACAACTCTTCCTGAAAACGAAGATTTAACTTTATGTTAAATCTGGGCAACATGTACATCAACTGAACAAAGAATTACAAAAAAAACGAAGAGAGATGTGGATAATTTACCATCAAGCCTTTCCACTGCTTTGTGAGCTTCATCTTTATACTTATACCGAACAAATGCAAAACCACGCGAATCACCAGTCCTAAATTGACACAAAAATAACCATACAAAATTTTAAAAAACTCGAATTCAATACTTTGTCAAGAAGAAGAAGAAGAGATTAGACCTTCGATCTCTGGGGATAAAGACATCCACGACCTTTCCATACTTTGCGAATAGAGGATAAAGATCATCTGCAGTCGTACCTACAAACAAAACAAACCCTAATTTCTTAGAAACCTAGTCTACGAACAGTATTCTAACGAGCTTGAAAAAGCTGGAAAGAGAAAGAGAGAGCTTACGGAAGGTGATATTAAGGACGAGGAGAGAGTAGGTGTCGCTAATATCCGGCGGACCTGACCTTCCAAAGTGCGACATGGTTTTCCCGCCGGCAGAGAAGAGAGAAAAATGAACAAAAATTAGGTTTAGCTCGTAGTATATTATGAATCAATAGAATTTACTAGATACGGAGATTTTTTAATTTTACCCCTACAATTTCTTGTTAATTACATTTATACCCTCCTAATAAAATTATACATTCTAACCGGACAATGCTTATCTTAGCCGGTTTAGCAATGACGATTTAAAATATTTGGCGATTAAATATTATATAGTTTAGTTTAGTTAATGAAGAAAAAATCATATAATGAAGAGACGTTAGTGGAATAAATATGCGAAATAGATTTAATCAAATAAATATTTGTTTTTTCATTCAAAGAATCATATTCTATTATAATTTTTCAACGTTAGCTTTTCGTATTGATTCGTATATAGCAACATGGAAGAAAGCGTAATTACGTGGACAAATCCACATACCACATGTCTTATAACAACGAATATATCATTCTCTTTATAAACTCATCACTCAAATACATTTTGTAAACATACACAAAAAGCTTAATCATGGCTAGCCTAAGAGAAGTACGTTGCCGGTGCGGCAGACGAATATGGGTTCAACCAGAGATACGTGCCGTCCAATGCTCAGCCTGTCACACCGTCACGCAGCTACACTCGCTGGTGGATATAGTTCGTAGTGCAAACCGTATTATTCATGGGTTTCAACAGCTACGTAGGAAACATCAGTATCATGAACAACAACAACAACAACAGCCACAGCCACAGCGGTTGCTCGAGGCTCTTCCTTCACCGTTTGGGAAGAAGAGAGCAGTTTTATGTGGAGTCAATTATAAAGGGAAAAGTTATAGTTTGAAAGGTTGTATCAGTGATGTTAAATCCATGAGATCGTTCTTGGTTCAACAAATGGGTTTCCCTATTGACTCTATTCTCATGCTCACAGGTTATAATCTAATTGTTTATAATATTTTTTACTTTATTTTAAAAGGTTTTATAGGGTTTTCCGACAAAACTAGTTTTTGTTTAAATTTTTATAAATTAATATTATACTTTTATGAGTTAATTTGTTAAAATTAATTTTATATTTTGTTAATAATAATGATGTAATAGACAGTAAAAACACATAATTTTTGTTGATATTAATTTCTAAAACATATTTTAAATCTAATTTTTGTTAATAACATAAACAAATTTTCATAAATTATTCTTTGTTTAGTTGCTTAGTTTTTAGTGATGATGAGTGTTGTTGTAATATTTGTTGTAGAAGATGAAGCCAGCCCACAGAGAATACCAACGAAGAGAAACATTAGAAAAGCTATGAGATGGTTAGTTGAAGGAAACAGGGCAAAAGACTCACTTGTGTTCCATTTCTCTGGTCATGGATCTCAGCAAAAAGACTACAATGGTGACGAGATTGACGGTCAAGATGAAGCCTTATGCCCTTTAGACCATGAAACTGAAGGAAAAATTATCGATGACGAGATTAATCTAATACTCGTTAGGCCGCTCGTTCATGGAGCTAAGCTTCATGCTATCATCGACGCTTGTAACAGTGGCACAGTTCTTGATTTACCTTTCGTTTGCAGGATGGAGAGGTTTAAAACTCATAATAATAGTAATAATAATAATAATATAACTAATACTATATATATTTTATAATAAAAAATGATAAGTAAGTTTTTTACTTTTTTATTGTCTGATAAAGTTAAGTAAGTTTTAAGAAATAGTATATTATTCTTTATTTTTATTTTATTTTTGCATAATTTATATTTTATATATGCAAAATTATGTCTATTTTTAAATATATTATATATATATATAATATTTTACATATTTTATATTTTCTCAGTAATAGTAAAAATAATCATATATATTTATAATAAAATAAAAAATGGTAAGAAAGTTTTAGGAATTAGTATATTAATCTTTGTTTTTTATTTATTTTTAGTATAATTTGTGTTTTGTATGTATTTAAATTATTTTTATTTAAAATTATGTTTGTTAGGACCTATTTTTATTTTGCTTAGTAGAATCTTTAGATCCAGTCTTGTCTGAAAAATAATATTTTTTTGTGTTAGGAATGGTTATTACAAATGGGAAGATCAAAGATCAGTTAAAGCTTACAAAGGAACAGATGGTGGATCAGCTTATTGTTTCAGTGCTTGTGATGATGATGAAGCCAGTGGTTACACTCCTGTAATGTTTTTACATATATGCATTATCATCATCATCATCATCATCATCATCATCATACATATAATTAAATCATACATACATATTACTTTGGATCAGGTGTTTACAGGGAAGAACACAGGAGCTATGACTTATAGCTTCATAAAAGCAGTGAAGACAGCTGGACCTTCACCTTCGTATGGTCACTTGCTTAACCTTATGTGTTCTGCAATACGAGAGGCCCAGTCTCGTCTTACCTTTGATGAAGACTACATAAGCTCTAATGCATCTTCGGTATGTAACGTATTAAAAAACTTGTATTATCTGAAAACTTCGAATGTTATGAATGATTCATGAGGTTTATTGCAGGAGCCACTGCTAACATCAACTGAGGAATTTGATGTGTACGCTACAAAGTTTGTACTATGAATCATAACCTATGTCTGCAGCTAAACTTGTCAAAGCTATGAAATAATGTGTATGAAGCCATCATGAGGTTTCATTGAACTGTACTAAGGTCATACTATTAACCAGACTAACAACTTAAACTGGGCTTTTACTTAAAACTAGTGGGCTTACATATCAAAGGCCCATTATGATATCTTGAGAACAAAAAAACATAAGAACACCACTATATTTTTAAAGTTTTTCAATAATCCAAAATTAAAGATAAATATTAGAAAGGTTCCAAGAAAGTTTTACCAATTTTTGTGTTACGGGTTACGTATGATATGTTTGGTCGTATGATGGCCCCAATACATGCAGGGCACTATATGAGCATATAAGAGTGAATCATTCGTTTAGGGTCTCCGTTTTGTTGTGGGCTTCCGTTTTGAATATTTTTTCTATATATATAATATATATAAAAAATAAAAAAATTGTAAAAAATAAAGATTAGTTTTTCGCTTTTAATGATTTGTATTTTGTTATACATATTTCTATATATTTAAATTATATTTATTTTTATTATTTTAGTTAAAATTTCTATTTTTTCGATTCGTTTAGAGTCTCAGTTTGTAGAGAACTCTGGTTTAAAAAATTATATATATATATATAAAATATAAAAAAATTAAAAAATAAAAATTAAATTTTATTTTTTAATAATTTTTATTTTTTTATAGATATTTCTATATATTTAAAATTATATTTATTTTAAATTAATTTTGTTAATGCTTCCGTATTCAATTTCGCTTAAAACCCCAAATTTTCAGATACGTTGGGGTTGGTCTTATGACCAAATCAATATTAGAAATTGGTCGGTCGGTCCACGGCAATATAAGATCACACAATATGGATAATGATTAATAAAGATAACTAATCCCAGTTAAAATATACACTTGTTGATTGTTTTATTATCTAACTTTATAAGTCCAGAGGAAAAAATACAGTAACATAGATAACGTTGGCATATGTCGACTTCAATATGTACAGTTATAATAATTATTTACGAGGACTATCATTATCATGTGTTTATATACGATATAAAAGACAAAATCTTTGACCACTTTGTTTTGAAATTGTTCAATATAAAAACTACACTTAAAAAAACTTCTCATATTTGTTATAAAAGACCCATAACTCATTGTCGAAGTTGATTCATATACATACATTGAAACATTCGAATTTATATTTTACTAAAGTGCTAATCTTAAATATAATTGAGAAATACAAGACAAGGCAAAGTAGGTCGGCACAATTCATCTTCCAAAGTCAAAAGTTAGAAGTTAGAGTGGAGTGAAATGTATGTTTAACATTCGTAAAATATTTATACAATTATTTAAAAAATATATAATATTTTTTTAATATAGTCGGCGAACTTTGTTGACTAATTTCCCATATATACAAACCCTTATATATGGAAATTATTATAATCCATATATGCATGGTCTCAGTGTTATTAGGCTCATGAAGTTCCGGGTCAGACCAAACACACCACACAATCGGGTCGGGTCTAATAAAATGTCACTACAACACAAATCGTGATTTTAAAAACGATGACGTGTCACAATACTAAAGGATGATCGTGGTCGACATAAGGACAAGACTAGTTCAAACAACGCGTGGCTTCTACTCTCCGGTTTCACCGATGCTTTTGTCGCTTTCTATGCCGACTACGCAATTTCCCATCCGCACGTGAGAGACTCCTTTGCCTTCTCTTTTACTCTTTTTGTGTTATTTCTCTCTTATTTGATTTGATTGCGTTGATATTTCTTTATTATTTGTTTATAGATTTATCATAAGGATTTTAAATTCATTAATTTAAACGTTTTTTCAGAAATAGTAATCTTGTGAAAACTAAAACTCGTGACACTTAGATTAGTATTAGTTGGTTATATATATAATTAATTATCGTATCCAATGACATAAACCTAAAAAGGTTGAGATGATAGGTACAAGAAATGTATTGGTCCTTGTGAATTTTGAACGTCGGCTAAAAAAGTATTTTCAAGATGTTATTTTCAGCTCAACTTTTTATTAATTGACATTAAAAACATAACTTTCCCATTATAAAATGCTCCTTATATATATAAAAAAATTCAGTGATATATGGATATTCTTTAAATTGTTTTGGAATCAATTATTTTATTCCCTAAAAACATTCAACTCATAAATCATATAAATGGAAAAATCAGAGTAATTATATTTAAAAATAAAAGACAAGCCCAAAAACAAATGGTGACGTCAGAAAAAAAAATCCAAAATGATGACAAAACCAAGTGTGGTTATGATTATACCAAAAGTAACCAATGTGTGATGTGTCAATCCAAAAATATAAACGACAAAAGTAATAAGTCATGCCTGACATTTACTTCAAGGATGAAAAATTTTCACGTGCCAAAAATAAATTGCAGAGGCAAAACTAAATGGATTACTACGAATCCTATTGAGATCGAGTACTTCTGACACGTGACGTATGTTGTCTTCTTGTTTTATTTATAAATTTAAATAAAAATAAAAATGTACTTAAACATGGAACCACAAATTCAGCTATATAGATCACGCCCAACAATGTGAGCTTACATTTTATAAAATCTAATTTAACACCCACTGATATAAAAGTTTAGTATATTCGAGATTTTTAACTTTATGATAGTATAATGAGTTTTTCAAAATAAAGTAAAAAGGAAAGAAGAAAGAAACAAGGTAAGAGGAGAGGACCACACAGATATAAAAGGCAATAATAGATTGGTATGGGCGTGGTTCGTAGAGGCGTATCATGCTTAGCTACACGACTTACTACTCAAGTGTAACCTTATCTACACAACTGTACGTAAGTAAATACGTATGGCTTGTGCAGTCCCTACAAAAACCAAAAGAGACCTTCCCCAAGTTAAGCTAGTGTCACACGTTATCAGGTCAAAAGAACCTCCCTCAAATAATAGTGTTATAAGTTTTTTTTTTTAGGACATTAAGTAAATCAAACCGTGTAATGACTTGTTCTAATACAGGTCAAACTATTCCCGTTCACTGTATTCGGAGTATATAAAATGTACACAGTATTGCTAACAATATCCAGCTCTTGAAATCGAACCTGGTTTTTGGAATTACATGTGTTGAATATGTCTTCTATTTAATATGTGATTTACTAAAACTACATTTTAATACTAGTTTTAATCTCCTTTTCTTTCATGCAATTTTTTTTATTTTCTTGTAAAAAAAAAACAATTCAATTTTTTTGTTAACTCTGTGTTTTTAATTAAATTATATAGTATATAAATTAATAAATAACTCCGTAAATTTATTACAATACTGAAAATACACGCATGGATTAGTCTATATCTCCGTGTGGCAAAAATATAAAATTAAAACATTATATTAAAATAAATAATACTAACAAATTTATCGGCTAAGCATCGTTTAAATTTAATACACGTTATCGAGACTAACCCACGTCACACTATAATAACCTTACAGGCTGTCACTTACCATTCTCCGCCCATTCACATATTCCCACGTGGCAAATTTTGACATTGACACTTTCGTTACTACAGCTGTCGTATTCCTTTCTCATTTCAAAACAACTTTGGTATAAATATATCAGAAATCGCACTACCAATCTTATAAACTTCAAGAAGCTCTTATATCTCTTTATTCTCATATCTACCCTTCTCAATGGCTTATAATTACTGTTTTGCCCTCTTTCTCATTTTCCTCTTCGCCACCGCCGGCTTTTCCACCGCTGCGTTAGTCGAGGAGCAGCCTCTTGTTTTGAAATACCACAACGGTGTTTTATTGAAAGGAAACATCACTGTTAATCTCGTTTGGTATGGAAAATTCACACCAATCCAACGGTCTGTGATCGTCGATTTCATCCGTTCACTGAACTCTAAAGATGGCGTCTCCTCCTCCGCTGTTCCTTCCGTTGCGTCGTGGTGGAAGACGACTGAGAAATATAAAGGTGGATCCTCAACGCTCGTCGTTGGTAAACAGCTTCTCCTTGAGAACTATCCTCTTGGAA